>VDFB02271358.1:840805135-840855884 GCA_007258455.2 Sequoia sempervirens
AATAGGCCACGGTTTATTTTATGGTATTACTATTGGCCGAGCCTTATTCAAATGGCCAAATAAGGCCAAAACAAACAAAACCACCAAAACAACCTGAAACCAAAAGATTGCAGAGGATAAAACAGACCTGATACGAGCTGACCAGGGGGGATTATGTAATTAATTAAGTGGTTAAGCCATATTAGGCAAATTTCTTGTATAAAAGGAGGGGGGAAGGCTTTGTTTTACAAGTCTAGGTGGAGATAGCGAGAGAATGCTCGAGAGTTCTTGAAGACGTTTTTGCATATCAGAGTACTGTCATGCTGCTGAATGCTTGAAGGAGATAGTCTTGAAGCCATTGTAATTGAATTTGGAGCTAGTCGGATCGGTCCTCCATTGGAGAGGGACCCGGAGACGTAGTCCTTAGGGATGAACTCCGTTATCAACTTTGGTTTTGTCTCTCTATTCTTCTCTCTTTTCTTTCTCAGTTTATCTTGGCATTTATTTATTTAATGTTATGTTCATTTAATTCATTTGAGCATTTAAATTTGTAATCATTTAAGTTAAGCATTGTAATAATTGATCTCTTAATGTTACGCATTCTATAAGCAATAAGTCCTAGATCCTTATACAGATCAGGAGACCTATGGAAAATATCTCCCTCAATTCTTTTATGGGAGGTTTGGAAGGAAAGAAACAGGCACATTTTTTCAGGAGAAAGAAATGTCTATTCCACGGTTACAGTGTAAGATCGAAACTTGCATTGTAGGACTCTTCAATGCTCAGATACAGGAGAAAACAAAGAATTTAAATTTCACCAAATGGGATGCTTGGATCTCGAAACAATGGTTTGGCATTAAATCTCCCCCACTAGAGTGTTCAGGCAAGGCGGCCTCAGCAGAACAACGCAAAAATATAAAATGGTTTCCTCCTGACCCGGGATGGACCAAATTAAATTTTGATGGTGCTTCTAAAGGGAATCCGGGCCCGTCCGGTGCTGGATGCATAATTAGGTCTTGCACCGGTTCGGTTTTGGCGAAATTAGCACAACCATTAGAAGATGGCATGAATAATGCTGCAGAATTCCAAGCTCTAATCTTGGGCCTTAAATTAAGTAAAGAATTAGGTATTCAAAACTTGGTCATTGAAGGTGATTCAACAGTAGTCATAAATGCTTTGAGGACTAGGCAGATTCATAATTGGAAATTGGGAGTCTTTTTGGATGCGGCTTTGGAACAGCTGATCAATTTTGAGCAAGTCATGTTTAACCACACTCTCAGGGAAGGCAATTCTGAAGCATATCAGTTGTCAAATCAGGGAGTATTTCGGCCCCGGCTTCAAAGACTGCCCAAAGTTGTGATTCATTGTGGGTGGATGGGTGGGCTCCCCCTTCGCTCCTCACACTGGCACAGGATTTCTAGGTGGTTGTGAGGTGGAGGACGGGATGGATGGGTGTAATGCGGACTTGGCTCGCAGCAGTCTCACCATCCAGCTAAATTTAGCGGTTTTTGGATGATCATTGTAGGGTAATCGCTAGCCATATAATTCGATTTCATAGAGTGGGTTCGAGGCATGATGATTTGTTACCACGAGGCTTGCGGTGGGACACGTAGCGTACGTTTCTCCTTGGTCTGGGCACGGAAGTGACGTATGGATACCACCTTAATTCGCATTGATCACAACTCTTAGGTGAAGAGACTGGGGATGCATTCAATCTCATGCGAAGGACGGATTGCATTGTGTTTAAATCTGTTCCGTATACAATGACTGATGGATCATTATTTAGGTTTTATATTAATCCCTCGAAGTCAGTTCCTAAACATAGGTTCGGCTTCTTGGCATTTGTCTTTGTGTTTCTTTTGCAGGGTGCACCGTTCATATTTCAGGCAATGGCGAGACAATCCAAGTCGAAGTTCACGATTATCATCACGGCGGAAGGGCTTGAATCTTTTGGCGTCGACACTCCTTTCTCCTTAATGGAAACGGAAAGGCAGATTGCCTTCTAGGAGGTTTCGGACTAGCGCCTTAAGCGTATCCTACTTGAGGATGATCCAGTTTCGATTGCAGCAGTGAAGATGGTACTCGGAAAGGGTCATTTGGAGCGAAAAGAATTTGCCCGAGACAACGCCCAAGTATCATCAAGGTTTCTTGCATCACTCTTGGATGTTGCCACTCCGAAGGCAACGGCTAAAGAACTGATGGTGCGTATGTTCCGGAATGACTTGCTTGGGGGCATCGACATGATTTTGAAAGCGGCTCTTCCGGGGAAGGGTATACCGCGTCCAGCGGACATTGCTTCCATGTGGGAATCAGACGATGCAGTCAAGATCTACCCTTTCCTTCTGGACCTTAAAGGCCCTGAATTATCCAGGCATCGCAAGCTGACAGAAGTGGCAGTGGAGTTTTTGAAACAGAAAGTGAAGTTAGTGCAGGTGGAAGGCACGGACTAGGTGGAGGGTTTCATATGTTTTGTAGAGGTAAATGGCTTTTGGTGATTAACGGGGTTCAGGTTGGTGTTCGTTTGGGTTCTTGCTTGTTTTGTTTCTGATAATTTGCAGTTTAGTCGATCTAGGTATAAGGTTTTTTGTAAATTTTGTGGCAAAAAGACTATACTCATATACTGTATTAGGTGCTTCCAATATGGAAATGGTTAAACTCTCTGTGTTAGCCTTCTGGCTGTTTGAAGATCTTCAATGTTATACCTGCATAGCAGACGACTGTATTTTTCTCTTTTTCAATATATAAAATCATCACCTTACGTATCAAAAAAAAAGAAGAGAACACCCCCAAATTAATCGATGGCACCAAAAAAAGATACAATAGTTGCAAGACTGAATTGATGAAGCAAAA
Source organism: Sequoia sempervirens (assembly GCA_007258455.2). Taxonomy (NCBI): domain Eukaryota; kingdom Viridiplantae; phylum Streptophyta; class Pinopsida; order Cupressales; family Cupressaceae; genus Sequoia; species Sequoia sempervirens. Next base: position 840,807,965 of record VDFB02271358.1, read on the forward strand.
TCTATGCAAAAGAGAACACCTCCAAATTAATCAATGGCACCTAAGAAACCTACAAGAGTTGCATGACTAAATTGATGTAACATAACCTATGCAAAAGAGAACACCCCTAAATTAATCAATGGCAGCTATGAGAGCTATAATAGTTGCATGAGTGAATTGTTGTAGTAGAACCTATGCAAAAGAGAATACCCCCAAATTAATTAATGGCACCAAAAAAGATACAATAGTTGTAGGACTGAATTGATGAAGCAGAACCTATGCAAAAGAGAACACCCCTAAATTAATCAATGGCACCTAAGAAACCTACAACAGTTGCATGACTGAATTGATGTAGCAGAACCCATGCAAAAGAGAACACCCCCAAATTAATCAATGTCACCTAAGAAAGTTGCAATAGTTGCATGAGTGAATTGGTGTAGTAGAACCTATGCAAAAGATAACACCCCCAAATTAATTAATGGCACCAAAAAAAGATACACTTTCAAAACATTTACACTTATTCGGTTGCCACCTGTGCTTGTTTTATTGACAAAAATATATGATAAATTGTGCATTTAATATCTGATTTGTATTTGGGTTTAAATTATTTTTTTATGCAAGTGTTTTCTTCCTAACTTATGGAGGAATGGCATACCAATGTGCCAAATTAATCAATTGCACCTAAGAAAGCTACAATAGTTACATAGCTTAATTGATGTAGTAGAACATATACAAAAGAGAACACCCCCAAATTTATCAATGGCACCAAAAAAAATACAATAGTTGCATGACTGAATTGATAAAGCAAAACCTATGGAAAAGAGAACACCCCCAAATTAATTAATGGCACCTAGAAAAGATACTATAGTTGAGGATTGAATTGATGAAGTAGAACCTATGTAAAAGAAAACACCCCCAAATTAATCAATGGCACCTAAGAAAGATACAATAGTTGCATGAGTGAATTGATGTAGCAGAACCTATGCAAAAGAGAACACCCCTAAAATTATCAATGGCACCAAAAAAAGCTACAATAGTTGCATGACTGAATTGATGAAGCAAAACCTATAAAAAAGAGAACACCCCCAAATTTATCTAAGACACCTAAAAAAGTTACAATAGTTGCATGACTGAATTGATGAAGCAGAACCTATGCAAAATAAAACACCCCCAAATTTATCTAAGGCACCAAAAAAAGCTACAATAGTTGCATGACTAAATTGATGAAGCATAACCTATGCAAAAGAGAACACTCCCAAATTTATCTAAGGCACCAAAAAAAGCTACAATAGTTGCATGACTAAATTGATGAAGCATAACCTATGAAAGAAAACACCCCAAAATTTATCTAAGGCACCTAAAAAAGATATCTATGTTGCATTATTGAATTGATGAAGCAGAACCTATGAAAAACCTAACCACCCTAAATTTATAAATGGCACCTAAGAAAGCTGCAATAGTTGCATGACTAAATAGCATGAAGCAAAAACTATGAAAAAGATGGCACCCCCAAATTAATCAATGACATGTAAAAAAGCTACAATAATTGCATTATTGAATTGATGATGTGGAACCTATGAAAAACCCTACACCCTCAAATTTTTCAATGGCACCTAGAAAAGGTAGAATAGTTGATGACTAGATTGATGAAGCAGAACCTATGAAAAACCTAAGACCCCCAATTTATAAATGACACCTAAAAATGGTAGAAAAGATGGTGATTGAATTGATGAAGTGGAAATTAAGAACAAGATAACACCCCCAAAATTATCCATGTTACCTAAAAAAGCTACAATAATTGCATGACTAAATTGATGAAGTAGAACCTATGCAAAAGTGAACACCCGCAAATTTTTCTAAGGCACCAAAAAATGCTACAATAATTGCATGACTAAATTGATGAATCATAACCTATGCAAAAAATAACACCCCCAAATTTATAAAAGGCATCAAAAAACCCAACAATAGTTGCATTATTGAATTGATGTAGCAGCATGTATGAAAAACCTAACACCTCCAAATTTATCAATGGCACCTAAAAAAGCTACAATAGTTGCATTACTAAGTAACATTAATCCAAACCAAAGATACCCCATGATGTATTATAACCCACATTAATCAATGGCACCTAAAAAGATAATGTAAAAGAGAACACCCCCAAATTTATCTAAGGCACCGAATTAACCAACAATAGTTGTGTGACTGAATTTATCAATGGCATATAAAAAAGCTAGAACAATTGCATGTCTAAATTGCTGAAGCAGGCTGATGAAAAAGAAACACCCCCAAATTTATCCAAGGCACCAAAAAATCTACTACAGTTACATGACTAAATAGATAAAGCAGAACCAATGAAAAAGATTACATCTCATATCTTAAAAGGAATGTACAACATAAGCATACTCACGCATTGCAAACTCAGAACAACAATTACATTTTATAGCAAGGAAACACAACTATTTAACTATGACTGTAATGATTGCAATATAAACCATAGGGAAATACAACTACTAACCTATTACTATAATGGTTGTAATGAAAAACAATTTAAAGCTTATGAATGAAAAATAGTAAGAGTTTAACAAATATCACATCTTTTGTGCATGACAAATTCATTCACAAGCATAAATTATTGTGAAGTTAAATGATAACTTCTATTTTCCATGATTGAATTGATGAAGCAGAACCCATGAAAAAGATAGCACCCCAAAATTTATCTATGGCACTGAAAAAACTAGGTACAATATTTAACTCAATAAATAGATGAAGAAAAACATAATAAAAAGAAACCCACAAATTTATGATCGGTTTATGAAACAATGAACACACCTTAATATTTATTAGGGCATCAAAGAAAACCTAGCTAAATGATAATGTAGATTTGGTGAGAATATGATAACCAAAGTGAATGATAATGCAGAACCTATGAAAAAAAACACCATCAAAATTGTGAATGGTGCTAATCAACATGACTTAATATTCGATGTAACCCAAAATCTAAAAACCATGAAATACATAAATATCCCAACTTTTATTTTGCAAATGTTACAAGAAATGACATATATACGACTGAATTGATGAAGCCAAACCTAGGAAAGAGAGAACCCCAAATTTATCTATCGCACCAAAACAACCAACAATATTATTTGTTACTGTAATGAAAAAAATAAACCCATTTTTAAAGAGAGTGATTCTTGAACAAAATATTAATTTCCACATTTTAGTGTGTTTATGAACACAAATTTCATAGTGTTCATAAACACAAAAACTTCTTACCAACAACAAATTTTGTAAAAAATAAACGTGAACAAATTTAAAAACCAAAAACTGAAAAATGGTGAGGTTTTAGTGAGCTTGCTCACCTAGGTCGTGTTAGTGTTAAGTTTTAACCTAGGGATAATTATTTAGGTATTTTTCTTATATCGGGTGGTTTTTCACCCATTTTATTACTCATGCCATTGAAAGGCATGTACACTATGTATTTTAGCATCTCACATCTCATTTTCTGAATATCATCTTGATATTTGGTAGAATAGCTTTGTGCTTCTCTCATGTATCTATGAGGGTGGTTTTTTTGTAGGTTGAGGATCCTAGGATGGAGCTACCATATCCTATATGGTATCAAATAAAATCATATGTTGTGTGTTGTTCTTGCATTTATCAATGTTCATCAATATATTTTGTAATGAGGGCTAGATTCCACTGCCTAAGAATTGAATCTTGTTTTGTCTGTGATATTGTTGAAAAGGTATGGACTCGAGTAGGACGTTGTGGGCTTCTTGAGATTTTTTGTGTAGGTGATAGATGTTTCCTATGATTTCATCATTGGGCATGTAAATTTCAATGGGTGCATGGTGAAGATGGCTACAACTCCGGGTCCTTGTCTACTTTTTGCACCTAGCCAAAAAAATTTATTGACTTTGGTAGGGTTTCCATATATACATTACATAGAATGGCTTCATATCCAACCTTAAATGGAAGAGCCTTTAGAACACCAATAAATTGGTTAGTATTTGAATTTAAATAAATGGAAGAATAATTTATATATATTGAATAATTATTAAAGAAATCTTAGTAAAATAAATATTAAAAAAATTATGTAACGGATATCTAAAAGTGAAATCTTGAAAGGGAATCTTAATTTTTCAAAAAATCTCTATATTGTATCATAAATTTATAGGGCTTTTCAAACTCTTTTGCATAAAAATAAGTTTGTTAGAACATTCTATCTAAAAACATTGATTTTCTCAACCTTGTCATCCCTTTGAAATGTGTGTGATGGTTGTGTATTTGAGTGTACTTTTCTTTTCTTTTAGTTCATTTTTTTGAATGTGGGCCAATGTTTCCCTCCCTTACTAGCCATTATATGTAAACTAAAGGACAATTTCAAATTGCACACTAGAATGATGTATTCAAGGACTACTAATAATTCATTTTGATTATCTAGGATAATCATGAGAGCATTCATTAGCCTACATCATCATTCTAGGAATACTACATACTTTCCTATTGCCTTAAATCATTATTCAAATCCATTGAATTATTCCACCTAGGGGCTTGATTATAAGAGAATAAATCCTTGTGTAACAAGCTCCTAAATGTTGTCTATAGACACAATATCACTTCAAACATCTAGGTACAATGAGACGAGACAAATTTAATACATTCAAAAATTCCTTATTAATTGATCTCCATCAATCTAAGTTTAATTTTATACACATAATCAATTCCACAAGTGTAAAGATCAATTTTGCAAGTATGTATTTAAACCAAAGCAAAAATTAATATATTTAAAAATACTAAAGAAGTTATGTAAATAGTCCTCCCACCCATCCAACAGTCACGATTAGAGTCTCCTAGCTACCAAGAACTATCTACTCCATTCAAAACATAAATGTGACACCCAATCTGTCTCTATTGGTGAGGGTAGTTTATATGCACAATGAAGGAAAGGAAATGTAGAAAATGTCATGGAATAGTGAGGACAAGACACCACTTGAAATTGCAAGAGAAGCCATGGAGTACCACAAGTATTTTAGGGTTATAAGAAAGCTGAAAAAATGGGTTGTTTGATCTATTATATTTCTCTTTGCTATTTCTATTTTTGGTTTAACTATTAATATTACTATTTATTTTATCTATAGAAATTAACATTTGGCACCAAAGTGGGTTGTTTGATCTATTTAATAAGAAGCGTGAGCCTTGCCTAGTAGAGAGGAAAGAAATATACCAATACTAAAAATAAAGTTTTACAATTGAATAGTAAAAATTGTGAAGAGAGTAGAATACTTTATTTTAGAGTATCATCTTGTTTGAAGGTCAAAAAGGATAGGCTTTATGAGAGATAAATTAATTATTTTATTTTCTTCTTTGATTTCAAGATATGTCTTCTACTTGTAGTGATTTAAATTTATCTCAGCCCTATATATTTTTTTTGCAAATGTGAAAATTATGATTTTTCGAGTACTAAAATAAATATATCATTTCTCAAGATTGTGGGATTTAGTTGAAAGTGGTTACTCAAAACTTGCATGTGCACATGTTCTTGCCACAATGAAGTGAAGTAATAAGTATGCCAAAGTGTTATGTTGCAATGACTATCTCCTTCCTTGGTGAAAATTTACTTTATATGTTTGACAAGATTTTGTATTTAAATAGATTCTCCCATATTTATGGTAGTCTTTATGAATAAAATATTGAGACCTTGATGACAATGCTTCAATGGTATGGGATTATTAATGGAGATGATTGTCCTATGTATGACTAGGTGCATGGAATTCATCATGATAATGCCTCTCTTATTTATGGTAGTCATTGAGGTAATGATGATTATCAATATGTCTAGAGGTCAATGTTAGATTTTGAGGGTAGCAAGGTCCCAAGTGCCATGATTATCGTTGATACTAATAATACAAATCTCCCCTTAATAAGGTAATACATTATAGTAGTTCCATAATCATTTGTATACTTCTTGAATATTATTGGTTACCATGATGCTTTTGACTTGAGAAGACACATATAACACAACATACTATAATATTATTTCTAAGATTAAGGATAGTGATGATTATCATGACCATATGAGTAGTTGTGTCTATTATGATTATGGTTATACAATATACTTGGGATATCGTATTGTGTAGTTTGTATAAGGCTAAGGCATTAAGACTCATTGAATGGAGTCCCTTCATTGCATTTCTAATACCATGATTGTCTTCACTCATGTAATTGTCCTCATTTATATGTCTTCCAAATTTTATCATAAATTTCTCATAGATTTCAATGATACCATGTGACTCAGGGACTTCCTTAGAAAGAAAGGACTATCCATAGTAGTATTATGGTATTGGCTAACAACCCAACTTCCTTCCTTTCTTGTAATATTATTTAGGATGGTTTTATAGCAATCAATGATAAAATGAGCTACAAGTCTATGCTCTAAGGTACATAACAATCATGAATATTATTATGTCTTGGAATCCTTCATTACTGATATGAGGGCCTTATCATCAAAAAAAGGCTAGTTTGTAATTTCGCACTCAATAAAATCAAAAAATAAATCTTGATACTAAAATGATATAAGTTTTTTAGGAATCTGACAAAAATTAAGCCCTTGTAATTCTTTCTTTGCCAATGGTTGAAGAGGTATGCATCTACAACTTATTCTTTCTTGATTTCTTAAAATATCAAGACAAAAAATGATGTTTTAAAAACATTTCCATATTCCAACACCAATTACACATAGTAAAAATATATTTTTCTCTTAAATGTAACAACTATAGAGGGAGTTTGGTATCATACATCACATGTGTTGAACCTTGTTGTAGGTGTTAGTCATAAATTAATTTCCTCATATATGGCTTTACTAAGGGTTACGACTCCTACCAGAAAACTATAGCTTTTTCATGATAGTTAGGTGAGGGTTACTAATGGTGCATTCAAGGTACATCATACATCCAATTGTCTTTGTTCAAACCTTCATTATAAACTACCTTTTTGTCATCTTTTAGATTTAAATTATTAGAACCAAATGTTATTTTGAAATATAATAAATAGTTTCAATGCTTCAAGGAGGGCTTGTAAAGGTTGTAGGTACTCTAAAACAACTTCCAAGCTATTTCCCAAACTATTTAATGGTTTTGTGAGAATTTTTAGGGGTTAGTCTCATGGTGAGTTCCTAGATATTTTTCAAATGTATGAACGATAGTAACATAGCATAAAATTACCATGATTACAATCTCGACACTCAAATTCTCTAATTTCAATTATCTTTGCCACAATTATGTGAGATTAAACTTGAGGGTTTAGGATTAAACATAAAACTGTACATAACTAAATAAGAAGCAATGAAATCCCATTCATGAGAACTTTCCTTGACAAATTCAAACCCATTAATACATTTGAGAACTTTCTTTCCAAGCATAAAGAAAGGAAATTGTTAAAAACTATTTTTAACACTCATAAACACATTCATGACAAGAATCATTTCATCTCTAACCCATAACCATGAAATGAAAATGCAAGTAGTGGAGACAAGCTCTTACACATATGGAAGGCTCTTAGAAAATCATTCATGTACTTTGTGAAGAACACATGGACTTGAAAGACCTTCCAAAATCATAAACACATGAAATATCTAATATGAATGGCTAACTAGGGATTTCTAGAAGCCTTTAGATTATTTTGAACATGTCTACTATTATTTGTAAGTCAAAATTTCTATTTGAATGAAAAAAATCCATTGTATGAAATTTTACTAAAATTTAATATCCATACAAATCATATTGTGCATTTTTTATATTGAAATTAACCAAATCATGTCATATTAAATTTTAATATTCATTATTTATTTCACTTTTATAATCATTGTCAGCATCAACATTTGATATCCTTAGGATTTTTACCTCTAATTTTGACAATGGGCATAATTGAAATAATTTAACCTCTGAATGTTTTGAATGGTTATTAAACATGTCTAGAATTTCTACCAAGTGTGTTATATCATGTGTGAACATTTTTAGTTAGATTCTAACATTTTTGTTTGTCTACTAGATGGACATTGATTGGTCTCGCATCATGGACAAAGACGTTCAACACCCCCCTAGGGGGAAGTTCTCCTACAAAGACCTATCATGGGAGACATATATCCTTAAAGGCTCACAGTTGCTTTCAACTTGGATTGAGAATGATAGATTAAATGACTTTATTGAGGGAGAGAATTCAAGGGACTCCTACCCAACTCAATTTTACAAGAGTCACAAAAGGGAACCCACTCCCAATACAAAACCTAGGATTAATAGTCATTTGAAATACATGTAAGAATCATATGCTAACTACAAATGTTTATACTTACTATTGTGTAGTGCAAGATTGTCTCTAGTAATTTGTCAACCATATTTATTAATAGTTTGAAGATTATTTATGATTTCTATAGGTATTGGTGTGCATATGGACCATATGACTATAGGGAAAAAGATGCAACACCTTTTGATCCTTCCTCAGTTCCCAAATTAGGGAAAGGTAGTAGACCTGGTTGTAAACATACACAACGTGGTTGTCATTGTAGCATATGAATCATGGTTCGTAGGCCAAACCATGTTTTGATATGGTACCACCAAGTTGAACATGTGGACAATGAAGGCATACCTTGTCATGGTCAAATAAATGAGCTTTTGGGAACAAGGTCCTTCTTTGCACCATATATTAGCAAACAATTACATCAATGGGTGGAGTCATTATTATTGCTTGGCATGCCTGCAGATGCAGTGCATAAAAAACATAAGTAAATGGTGCATGAGAAGATGACCATGTTTGAGGGTCAATCTTCTAGGGATGATTTTCTTACCATGGATGACATTGCAAATATTGATTGCAAAATTAAGACATCAAGCTACATGTTTGATAGCAATGATGCTCTTTTGGTGCAACAATGGGTTTTGGAAAACCCTGAAAAGTGGCTTGCATATCAAGAGTATAGTGCCATTGTTGTTGATGGAGATGGGAAAATCCCATTTGTTTTGGGAATTCAATTACCAGAGCAACTTGACTAGATGTTTCAATATGGCCACAACAACATATTGGCCATGGATTCTACATTTGGTACTAATGCAATGAAGGTACGTTTGTGTATTCTTTAGTAGTTTTGAATTGAAAATGTTTACAATCAAATAAAAAATAGTATTGATATATTGTACCTTATGTCATGTAATAGTTTCAATTGTATACAATTCTTGCATTTGATTTGAAGCATATGGGGACCTGCCTATGGCATGGATCATTATGTCCAGGTCTTATGCATATGATATTGCATATTGGATGCACATTCTTCTCCAACGGGTTCACTTGAAGAATATTGATTGGAGACTAAACGCATTCATGGGGGATGATGCAGCTGCTGAGATCAAAGCTATCAAGTGTTTTATTTTTCATTAAAACTTTGTACGTTTTTGTAAATATTTTAATATATCACATGTAAGAATATTAAATATTGAGTAAAATTATTCATGATGTAGAGAAGTGTTTCAATGTGATGTATATCTATGCTCTTGGCATGTTAGACGTGCGTGGTTGAAGAGCTTGATTGCAAAGGTCAAAGATAATGTAGACAGACAAGAGATGTTTGACAGACTTGGATATATTATGTAGCATTCAATAGATGAGGATTCTGCAAGGAATGAGGTTCACAAATTTATTAAAGACTTAAATATACACAACCGTCATTCATTGAATATTTTAAGGGATGGTGGGCTGATAGAATGAGTATGTGGGCTAGATGTTTCTATACACTAAAGCATGAAAGGCAAGATACAAATGGTGCCATAGAGTCCTACCACTCACACCTAAAGAGATGATTCTTGAAAATAGTCGAACGTGTTGCAAATCGTCATGTTGATTGGTTGGTACATCAACTAACAACACATGTTTATGTCTATTATTGGTGGGTACAAGTTAGAAAGAAACATGGTTTCTATAGGAACTTTGATATTCATGAGAAGATTGAAAACACATATTGGGTTTGAGCCTTGCAAATTCCAGATGACCATGTTACATTCAATGACACCGATGATCGCATAGCATGGGTGACAAGTGAAAGCAATCCTTGTTTTCAATATGAGGTGTATAAATCCTCACTTGATCTATGTATGTGCTCTTGCAACTTCTCAATACAAGGATGCATGTGCAAGCATGTGATCAAAGTGAATTTGATGAGGGAGAGACAACATCTATCTAACAACTTTCATGAAGACCTTGATAATATTGCCAATACAATTGATTATATAGAAGATGGATGTACCACTAGTGTCTCTAATCATTTGGTAGTTGAAAAAAATAATTCTTTTATTCTATTGGTTATCATTCTTTGCAAAAAAATGTGTTTTAAATGTGTTGCAATATCAATGTAGGAAATTGATGAATTTGATGGGATTAGAGGTAATGAAAAATTCCATCTCTTGGAGGATTATTCTGTACATACACAAGTGACATTATAACCACATTTTTCCCATTCCAATTCATGTTAGTTTGATTAGTAATTTTTAAAATATTTCTATTTTTGTTTGTAGACTATTGACAACAAAGATGGAGATGCAACAATAGAAAAGAAGCTACAACTAACATACATGTTTCGAGGAATTTTGACTCACACATCTGATTTGGCAACACTTACTTTCATTGAGAAGATTTTAAAGGACTTATCAAACAAGGTCAAAAGTAGACACGCCTCATCACAGCTCAGATTAGACCATCTAAGTGTGCATCCATTTCACCTTGTACAAGATGGATTTAGTCACACTCTTCATCAACAAAAAGACCTAATTGAGTGCATGAATGTGAGGAGAAGGCCAAGTATCTCTAGCAAAACACCTATTTTTCCACAAATGCACAAAATCTTAAGTGTCGAAATTGGTTTTGATGATCTTGATAGGGAAAATGAACAAGACAAAGATCATACCCATTACAATGAACATAATCTTGACATGGTTGACAACACAAAGTTTGGAAGCATGCAAGATACTATTGCAATCACACATGATTTTATTGAGAACACATAGGATAGTTTCATCATACTCAAGTTTAGTTGTGTAGTAGAAGCATTTTTAAGACCTAGGAATGCCATAATTTTATTTTGAATGTTACAAATATAACTGAAATGTTTGTCAATTTCCAATTAGTTGAACTGGGGGATATGGAAAACTATTATGGTGAATCATGATCTATGTATTAAATTATTTTATTCCTGATGTACTAGAGTTAAGTTATATTAAATGCATAAAAAAACAACTATGTATCAATTCAAATCCATTCATGGGAACATGTCTAATATGAATGACCAACTAGGGCTTCTAGAAGCCTTTAATTTATTTTGAACATATCTAATATTATCCATAAGTCAAAATTCATATTCATATGAAAGAAAAATAGTTAAATATGATGTTACTAAAGTTTAATATTCATACAAATCTAGTTGTGAATTTTACAATCATTGCCCACATTGAGATTTGAAATCCTTGGGATCTTTACCTATAATTTCTTAGTTATTTTTTGTGTCTAACCTAATTTTATTATTTCCAACAAGCTACCATATTGTGTTCTCTATGCAAATTCTCAAATTTGTCTTGCTATCAATTTTTTTGAATATAGGTAGTAGTTGGTGAGTTAATTATAAAATGTTTCATATGGCTAAAACCAACTAAAGAGAACAATGTCTAGGCCACTAGTTCCATTGACTTTTTATGATATCCAATTGTAATTCTCTAAATTTTATATATTCTCTTTTGTATGACAATTCCATTATTAATATATGAGAGTTTATAAAAGGATGTCTTTCCCTTTTCATTGCAAAATTGAGTACATATAATGTAAAACTTTCTTTAAGTATTATAAGATAAACCTTCTACTAGTTAGATGTGTAGGGAGATTGTATAGATTACCTGCATATCTATAAAGCTTGATGATTATGCTAGCTTTCCCAAAGAACTAGTCACATTTTTTGGTAGTTTTGATGATTTGGTAGGATTTTATAATACTTGAATGGTTTGGTCTTTGATGAGGTTGATAGAGGGTATGAGGAACCATTTTGTATATTTGAATTATCATGAGGTCCTATGTAGATATGGAGTCTATACGATCACTAGGTGATATCCAGGTATTCTATGACAAAGCTCAAGGTTAAGGTAAGGATATAAGAGTTAATATTTATTGATGAAAAATCATATGTATTAGGATTGAAGGGTACTTGAACTTCTTATTAATTTTGAAATACTTTAGTTGCATGATTAAATTTGATCATCTAGGAAACCTTATAAACCTATCTATAAGAGTTCTCTTAGTGATGTTTTAAAGAGTATGTTCACTATTGTTAATTATATGTTTGATGCAATTTGCATGTACAACATCATTGAAGAAATAATGAACCATTTGCACATAATTTCAACTCTCTTTATCAAAAGTTCATAATTTGTAAGTCAATTTTAAAAACTTTAATAACATGTATTTGGTTAAAATTTGGTAGCATATATGTGGTTTTTTAAAATGTTTGACAACATGTATCTTTTGGTATAAAAATGTGAAAGCTAATAAATTTTTTGATGTAGGTGATCAAGATGTCACATAATGTGCATAAATGGGTATTTGATTGGTTGTCCAACTATCACTACCATCTTCCATGGAATGTCATCCTTTGTATAGAGGAATTGGGTGTCCCCAATTGGTTGATAGACAAGATAGTGAATAGAATTAACACAAATGGGCCAAGGATTAGTCTAAGCTTTCATGATAAATGGCTGACTATATGCAGCCCCTTGTTATGTATGAATGAGCACACATGATTTTCAAAATAAGAGTGTTGAATGTAAAGTCGACTGCATGTGTACATACATGTCTTGAAAGTATATGTGAAACTCTAATTTTGATATCTAAATATTTAATATGGAGAATAGGACATGATGATTAGAATTTACATTATAATCTCTCTATGAAAATTTATCTTTATAGTATCTCTCTATATTTCACAATAACTAAAGTACAAGGTTAAAAAAACATATATGTATATTTCCCTATTCCATCTAACAAAGCTCTTTCATCCTTTATCCTTTGATGGATATCCATACCCTATTACAAACCTCCCATTTTGGCATAGGTAGAGAGGATATTGGAAAAGCTTGTGGAGTCTTGTTTTACACCTACCATTTGCATTTGCTTGAAATTTTATAAAGCCTCTTCAACAAATCCATTTTGTGCATATCTTGCAATCAAGGCATTCCATGAGAAGACATTTCTTTGAGGAATTCTATCAGAAAATTCATGTACTTTTTCTATTCTTAGACATTTTAGATGTCTTGCCATAATGGTATTCCATGAGATGACATCTTTTGAGGCATTATGTGAAACAATTCATGTTCCTTGTCTATGCTTCCATGTCTACCTGGGCAGTTACACATGCCTTGTATATGCTTCCACATTTCACATACATGTCTACCTAATAGTTATAGCCACAACATTTGACAAACTTCTATCCTTACAAAAATCCCCCTTCCACTATGCTTTGATGGATTTTCATACCCTACTCCCATTTTTGCACTTAAGTAGGGAGGATACTTACAAAGGTTATGAAATGTGGCTTTGCACTTGCCAATTGCATTTTCTTGAAATTTTCAATATCCTTTTTAATGATTTCACTTTGTGCATATCCTGCAATCATGGAATTCCATGAGATGGCATCTCTTTAAGGCATTCTATCAAACACTTCGTGTGCCTTGTTTATTATTCCATATTTTGCATACATGTCTACTAGATACCATTTCTAGCTCTAATATTTGACAAAAATCCTCTTTCCATTATGCTTTGATGGATGTCCATGTTTTGTTCCAAAACTCCCATTTTGGCATAGGCAGGGAGGATGTTGGTAAAGGTTGTTCAATTTGGCTTTACAACTGCCAATTGCATTTTCCATAATGGCATTCCATGAGATAACATCTCTGAGGCATTATATCAAAAGTTCGACATGTCTTGTCTATTCTTCCATTTCTAACTAGGCAGTTATACATGCATTGTCTAATTCCATTTCTAACGAGGCAGTTAGACATCCCATGTCTGTGCTTCCATTTTTAACTAAGCAGTTGCACATGCCTTGTGTATGCTTCCACATTTTTGATACATATCTAGCTGGGAAGTTATAGCCACAACATTTGAGAAAATTATTGTATCCTTACAACTAGCACTTGCACCAGGGGGGTACAAGGGTTACACCGATAGAAAAATATATAGAAGTAAACATTGAAAAGAAGTGTAATGTAAAATATATACAATCTTGTTTGAATTATTTACAAAATATTTGTAATACATATTTGGAGATTGGAAATTGAATGAAAGATTTGCAATAAGTTTAATTGTGATTTGTAAAATTTACAAGATGTCTATATTACATATTTGATGATTTTGTATTTGATAATTCCATGTGCTAGTATGGAATGATCTGGCACAAAAAATTTCCCTGTCCCTTTCTTTTTCCTACACAGTCAAAGAAAAAGTTAGCAGATTCACATGATAAATGCAAAGCTGGCTTAATCAAAACAATTAAAGTTGCAAAAAAAGTGAAAGTTATGAATTACTTGCATCAAATTATCAAATTTCAAGTATTTTAATATGTTAGAGAGAATGTGTTTGTGCATGGATGCGCTGCAAATTCTGATTATAAAATATTTGCATATAGATTTAAAACATAAAACAATGCAAATGAAAAAAAAGAGTTGTCATCAAACTGACAAAAAACACTGCAAATAGAAATAGAATATTCTCATCCAAGTATCAAATCAATATCTATCTAGCTTGAATGTGATAAGTGGGATTTTGGAGGCTTTTACCTGATATTTTGAAGGCTCAAATCTAACACTATATGTAGTCTATCAGCTAAAAATCATTTCGCAACCTGCTTGTTGATTCAACACCTAAAGAAATTTTTATTTAATTAGTTCCCACATCCAATTCTAATGATTATGAATTACATTCCACCAACCTTTGTCCTACATCATAGGAAAATGATGTTGGATTAGATAAGTGAGGAAGAAATTGATCCTGTATGTTTTTACCTTCTCTTTGCATTTGCCTGCTTTTATTTTTGATCTATAATACTAAGAAGAATCTCCTGGTAGCTGCATAAATTTGTATGGATGGCCTTGACAACCTGAATTGGATTCCTACAACTCTACAAATGTTGAATAGAAAGAAAACAAGGCTAAGGGCAGTAATTTCTTAAGACTCAAGCAATAGTCTGTACAAAAACTTCAAGGTAAGGGTGTAAATGCAAGAAACGTACTACACAAAGGAGAGTTTCTCTTCTTGAATCATGTGGAAGGAAAAATCAGTAAAAGAATGCTTATATTATTTCCAAATAAATATGGTTTGACCACTAACCCTTTAAATAAAAGCAAAGCTTGGATATTCTAAGTTCATGGATTTGAGCAAGACATTAGAAACTAACAAAGAAAAACATCAAATAACACCATTTTTTATCTGCATGCATTAGATTTACAATTTCATTCTATACCAAAACAAGCAAAATACTTCACTCCTTGACCAATACATGCACAATCCTTTGATATTTTTGCCGCAACAATCAAAATCCTTCGTTTTCTATTTTTCCCACAATTAAAATCCTTCCAAAATAAGGCAAAGCACTAGAGATTGGATCCCATTGGAGCACAACCTTTAATCTCATCACCGAGACTATTATTCCATCTTTAGTTCCTCCTCGACCTCAAAGGCTAAAACCCCTCATAGCCAAATACCAACCCAAGCAAAAGTAAGCAATAAAGGTTAAGTTTTTATGTCAACACTAATATTTTCAATAATACTTAATCTTATATATTATCTAGTGAGGTTTACAGCGTTATACCATTGAGATTCAAACCAAAATATGTGGTTGTTGGACTTGTGAAAGAACAGGGGAAGTGATTGATTCTTACAAGTCTAGGGAGACTTTGTGGGTTGTGAATCTTGAACTGGACAGGGGGAAGCATATTTTACGGGGAAATTGAAGATATTCTTTTTGCATTAATATTTTAGTTGTCATTGTGGCTGCTACGATCATTGGAGAAAATGTTTAGACAAGGGCAAAGAATTTGGCATGTTAAAAAGGTAAGGAAAAGTGAGTATTGTGCCCATTGTGTTTGCCGATGGTCTTTCCTGCAAACCTTCCAATATTTTTTTGTTACCTAGCTCGTTGGCATCTCCAATTCCTCAAATTTTATCAGCATGTGTAGGGTTGAAGCTGTTGACAAACTAATTTTCCTTGAATGTGGAAGTAGAAGTCATTGATAGTCTAAAGGCAAGGGAGAACCAAGAATAAAATGGGATTGTATCAATATTGGGGCATTCGCTGATAAATCTTTGACTTCAGCTATAGAAACATTTTATCATCTACAATTGATTGAATGTGGAAATTGTAGTTTAATAGAACAAAACCAGAATCATATTGACTCATAACTAATAAACATATAATTAATTATAGAATACCAAAACTATTCTTACTGGCCCCATTTTTGTAAATATCTTAAGAGTAGCACAAAAAGAAATATATGTAAAAATTATAGTCTACATCTTCAATCCCAATATCACAATGCAGGAAACCCACTCTGTAGTCAAAATAACATGTCTACCAGCCTTAACACACAAAATGGCCACGCATGAACAACAAATGCAAAAATGCAAAAAAATATCATATGAAGGCTACTATAAAATATACTTCCGCCCAGACACTTCCAATTCCTGATTTGAAAAAACAATAATTCTTAAGACTATTAAAAATGATTTTTGATATCTTCATGACATCCTGTCTTTTATACTGTCATTTTACAGTAATCTGGAAACTGCAAATAAAGTGGAATATGTTTTTGAAATGATAGTATATCAAACTTTATGAAAATACTAACAGTAAGACTACAAAGGTTCGATAACCTCTGTTTACAGGAAAAAATCACCTTAGAGATACATATTGAAGTGAATGGACGATTTAAAATCTCTATCTGGTAAGATAACTACTTCTTAAAGCTACAAATTTGAAGGCCATTTCATATAAGGGAAAGTAACCAGATCTATTTATAGGAAAAAAATCACCTTAGAGATACAGATTGAAGTGAATGGACAATGTAAAAGCTCTATCTGGTAAGATACCTTCTTCTTACAGCTAGAAATTTGAAGGTCATTTCATATAAGGGAAAGTAACCAGACAACAAAAGTTATGGGGGCATTATAAGTGAGATCTCTAAATCTTTGACAATTCCTATATGTTGAGAAGATTAGATTCACAAGGCTACTGCAAGAAACTATGGGGGCATTATAAGTGAGATCTCTAAATCTCTAACAATTCATGTATGTTGAGAAAATTAGATTCACAAGGATACTGCAAGAAACTACTTGTTTTGTCATTTTCACAAGTGGTCTCAACAAAGTTATACTAGGATAATACAAGTTTGGCCTAAGACATCATTAAGGGGAATCCAGATGTGCATTAAAACAATGTTGTTGCATCCCTTTATTTGCTCATATCTTCACTGAGACATTCAAAAACATTGGTCAGATGAATGAAATATAAGTTCATGATTAATGCACGTGAAAATATTGAAATGTAGATGACCAGTTAATATCAACCATGGGGAGGTTGTCATAAGTTGATTCTGATTATGTAAAGAAGAACCAACTTCTTGTGGGAAATTTCACATCGAAGATGGATATTCATTATTTTTCTAAGATGAGAAAAGATTTTCATTGCTTAGAAATAAAGTACACTAGAACACAAGAGTACTATAGTCAAGATCATAAAGTCATTCCACCCATTCTCCTCTTGCAATTCAACTTACTCTTGGATCTATGTCAAACATGTCTCTTTGAATAGCACTTCCCAAGTCAGATTACATTTGCATTCCTTAAAGCCATATTTAACACATCAAAGCAATCCACTATCAAATATAATTTTGTGGGCTAATCCTAAAGATCTTATATTGTGTTTAGTGCATCTCAGTCTTGAGTATTATATCTTTGATTTCCACGCGGTCATTTACAACTTGATTGCACAAAATATTGGGCACACAAAACTCGGGCTCTTATAAAGTTGTCGAGTTCAGCATGATATGACATGACTAGAGATTAAAGACCAAACTTAAATGAAGTGAGAATATCATTTTTCTATTCTCATTTCTTTGCGCATTGACAAAAAAGGTGAATAATGTACTCCAATGCCTTAAAAGAACACTAGATTTATCAATATCTGACTACCAAATTTTGTGAAAGCAGAAAAACTAATGTGTTGCCTGCCATGAAACCTTTGGTGTGCTAGGGATGTTGATTGCCCGTACAAACAGCAAGAGCTTGCCTACAAGAGATATTTTGTTTCTTAATTGTTAGTGTTCATTGCATAAAAGTGAAGAACTAAAATCAAAGTTGGCCTACAAGAATAGAGAAATTTACAAAAGCCACTAACTGTTGGTGAACCAAGGATTACCCCTAATCTCAGTAAGAATTACCTCACCCTGCAAACTGGAAATTACCATAAATATCTCTCCTTTGCATACCTTGTAAGAGGGTAGGCTTAAAAGTGAAGAATTGAGTTTAAAGTTGGCCTACGAGATGATAATCCAATGTTTTTCCATCGACAAGGACATTTTCTAAGTAATCCATATAACAAGAAAAATCATAAACAAGTATTACAAGAAAAAGCTTATAGTCACTCAATCAAAATAATCTTCTAATGTTGAGGTGAAAGTAGCAGTAGAGGGACCGATAAAAGGGCATTTTCTATTTCCAAGCAGGGTTTGTTACTCGTACCCTAACGGTGACATTAGAATGCCCAGCCTATTGCCTACTTGGGTAATGAAAAAAATCACTTAAACTTACCTCAAGATTCTGCACAAATTGTGTTGTGTTGTTGCAATTTTTTGTTGCTTTCCTGCCGCTATTGGTTTCCGCTCCTCCAAACTCTTCCTCGCTAGTATTGACCTTTCACTTCTCCAATTTGGCGAGCTGCAGACTAAAAATAAGATTTTGACAGGGTTTTAGAGTATGCTTATTAAAATGAAAATTACGGCCAAGAGCACATTTAGGTTTTAACATTTAGAGTATGGGCTTCCTCGTTAATGAGAGCAGGAGTGGTTCTTGCAAGTGATAAAAGAGAGAAAACAACTTACCTCAAGTTTCTACACAAATTGTGTCGAGCTGTGAACGATGCCAATGAGAAAACCTGTGCAAACTTTGCAAGAACACATACGAAACCCTAGCACTGCTTAATGCCATTCACCGCCGCTTACCTCACCAACTATCATAAATTTAGCAATAACTGTAATGTTGTGTATGCATGTGGAGAGGCCAAAGGTCAATACCAGCTAGGACCAACCGAGAAAATAGCCAAAAATGATGAAAATGATCTACAGCGTAGAAACTTGTTTACCGGCGGGAAGGAGTTGTAGGCCGATGCAAGAAGATGGTATATAAGCGTGAGGCTGGTTTCGGTTGAAACCTCGCACCATATATAGCCTATCGACTAATAATCTTCTTTGAACATGAATCCAAGGCCATATGTTTCTTCTCCCAAACAAGATTTTAGTAGGACTTTTAGCCGAAATTTAACATTCTCCTCCTTGAGATTATCATGTCGTCGAATGACATACTCGCAAAGTTCGGTATGCATTTCTCTGTCTTCGGGTGGCTTCAAGCAGCAATATTCCTCCAGATAACATTCATTCTACCTCCAAATATGGCGGATCACCCAAATTACTAGTATCAGTCCTGCTAAATTGCGTAGTACCCACTTACTTCCCACTTCATATTGTCTAGACCTCAGATAATCATAAGGATTTGCAGAGGCTTCTGAAAACAATTCCCATGATAACCTTTGAAAGAGCAAATAATCGCAGAGAGTTCAAACCTCTGAAAGAGAAAAATAAAGCGAATTAAAATCTATGACAAAGGATACATAAATACGAATGAAATGTGGCGGTGACATAAAGTCTTTGGCGGTGACAAAGACTTCATGTAGGTTACCGAAGATTGAAGGTAGCAGACTAAAACTATTAGCTGTTTTCTGGGAAACTTTTCTTGTTTTATGGCGTGAGACAAGTTTCAGGTCAAACCTCACACCATATATAGCCTATCGGCTAACTATCGACTAAAAATCTCCCTTCCATTATGCTTTGATGGATGTCCATACACCTACTCCCATTTTGGCATAGGTAGGGAGGATACTGTGTGAGATTAATTGTGCTAGAACTGAACTATGCTAAGATTAAACACTTGCAAACACATTGTGGTTTTAGAAAACTTGTCTGAGATCTTGTATTTAAGTTGATACTCATGTATTGCTACTCCTTTTTCAATTTAGTGCACAAGGCTTGCCAATTTTCATCTGCCACTCCCTCCTCTTTCAACTCATGCACTTCACCCTTAATGTTGATTGAATGAATGTATAAAATGGAAAAAATAACATGTGAGAGTATATAACTGGAAGCCTATATATAACAGATAACTAGAAAGAAAAAAAAAAAACACTTGTTGTCCATACACCTACTCCCATTTTGGCATAGGTAGGGAGGATACTGACAAAGGTTGTGAAATGTGGCTTTACACTTGCCAATTGTATTTGCTTGAAAGTTTCAATAGCCTTTTTAATAAATCCATTTTCTGCATATACTACAATCATGGAATTCCATGAGATGAAATCTCTTTGAGGCATTTTGTCCAATAGTTCACGTGCTTTGTCCATTCTTCCACATTTTGCATACATGTCTACCACAACATTTCTAACTATAATATCTGACAAAAACCCTCTTTCCATTATGCTTTGATGGATGTCCATGCCCTGTTCCAAGTGCCTTGTTTGATCTTCCACATTTCACATACATGTCTACCAGGTGAGTTGCAATTTATTTTGTGAATATCCTGCAATCATGACATTCCATGAGAACACGTTACTTCGAGGCATTATGTTTAACAATTCACATGCCTTGTCTATGCTTCTGCATATGCAATCATGGCAATCCATGAGACCACATTTCTTAGAGGTATTCTGTTAAACTGTTCACGGGGCCTTGTATGTCCTGCCACATTTTGCATACATGTCTACCAGGATAGCTGCAACTACAACATCTAACAAAAACCCTCAGCTAAAACCGTATGTTCTTCACCCTTCAATAGGTGTCCATACCCTATTCCAAACGTCCCATTTTCGCACAGGCAGGGAGGCTACTGGCAAAGGTTTGAGAGTCTAGAAAAGTCTAATCCTGGCATTCCACGAGATCACATTTCTTTAAGGAATCCCTGCAAACAGTTCACGTGATGCGGCCCGTCAAAACCCTGCTTCCGCGAACAGCAACCTTGTAAACTGGGAACGGTGAACGGTAACTTGGTAGATGGATCCTTCCAAACAGTGGTCGCCAACAGGAACGGGAAAAAAAAAACTACGGAAAAGGCTTCTCGACAAAATTTAAAATAGCACAGGAATGACCGGTTAAGTGGGGGGCCCACCGCACATCCACACTAAGCAATCAAAGCTTAGTGTGTGACACTTAAGCCCGGCCCTTTATCAACAAGGAAAACAAGCTAAGAGGCAAAACAACGGAGGACTATAGGCTAGCTTTAGACAATATTTTATAGGTTGTATTCATTCACGTAATACGCTACCCCCAACAATTTCTTTAGATAGAAGCTCAATAATTCCTTAGTTGATGGAAGATTCCAAGAAGCCGTCGCAAAGGTTTTATAATAAATTGACCTAAAAAGTCTTTAATGTAAGGAGGTGGAAACATCCATCCTAGAGATTTTTTTATTGGCTATGGAGTGGAGGGCCTAGATCGCACCATATTCAAATACTCGACGGGGCCAAGATAAAGTGAGACAAGGTAAAAGATTCTGCCAACCCTCCTTGTGTGTATTTTTCCTGTCTTTTCTGTGTTCTGAGTTGGCCATGGCTGTGAGTTTTTATTTAATTTTATGTTGCTAAAAGGTCACTGATTTGGGCAAAGATAATTGTTTATTTTTAAGTGAGAATAAATTATAAATTAATATTGACTATTTATTCAGTGAAGAAATATGAAAGTTATGTATGAAACTTTGTTTATGGATGGAGATAGGAACGGAGAAGCAGGAATCGAGATCTGGCTTTTTGAGGGTTTAGAAAGAGTTTCAGGGGAGGTTGTGAAGGTCGAAGAAAGAGTTAGTTGTGTAGGCTTGACAACATTAATACTGCTAGAGTGGGCTGGACTACGAACACATAGAAAGGGCTTGCTTTCTCCAAGGCAGATCTCTCATATTTGTAGATTCAATTCATCCATGGCCTGTTCCTCTTCCCTTCTTGAGAAATTGTAGAATGCGATGCTTTCGATGGAATTGCACCTGCACACCTAAAAGGTAAATCAGCCAGATCTCCAAGATCGTTTGATGTCTTCATTAACCATCGAGGCCCAGATGTGAAGGAGACTCTGGCTCTTCAACTTCACAACTCTCTTACAGATTTGGGATTGAAGGCATTTCTTGATTCCGAAGAGATCGAAGTGGGTGAAACTTTTCATTCCACCATTCATGATGCCATCTGCTCTTCTTTATTTCATACTGCAATATTCTCTAAACGATATGCGGAGTCTACATGGTGTTTAGTTGAGCTTGATCTCATGTTAGAAACTAAATGTAAGATCATTCCTGTATTTTATGATGTGGCCCCTTTGCACCTATGCTACATTGAAACAGGAGCGTATGCAGAGTCATTTGTTAAACATAAGAGAAGGGCAGGTACCTCAGCAATCTTGAGCAGGGAAACAATCCCTTCACACTGTTTCTTTTATCTGTGGCTACGAACTAAACGAGCATAATCAGTAAGTTTCTGTATATTTGCGTTTGTAATCTAATTGTGTAGTAAGTCTCTGTTTCTTTTATTTTTTAAGAGCTTTCTGTCTATAAAAATAGTTAGTATGCTTGGCTAATATCCTAGATGTGTGGCTTGGGGCATTATACACCACTTAATGATGTGTTCATTAAGTCATTTAACAAGTTAATTTGGAAAAGCATGTGCTCATCACTCTTCACAAACAAAGACTCGTCAAATTCATTTTTTGAGGTCATTATTGTGTTTGTGTAGTGCCTCTCATGTTACTAATACTTTTGATACTACTTTGTGTGTGTTTTGATTCTATGTGGTTTCTGATTATGTTTGATGTTTACTGGATATTCTATTAGACATCTTTTATGCCATGTGTTTGGCATGGCAGATAGTTATGTTTATTTGCTTCTAATAGTTGGACTTATGTTATGATGATGTTACTGAGTGTGTTATATTGATGATGTGATATTTAGATTTTGATTACTATATTTGATTGGGTGAAGCAGACGGGGTGGCATCACTCATCCATGAGCACCAACTCTCTTTCACAATTTGTTTGATTATGAGTTATATGTATATGTATATGTATATGTATATGTATATGTTGTTCGACGTTTGGTGTTATGCAGGAATGCAGGTACTAGGTGCTAACTCCACCCTCATTGTCAGGTCTGAGCTCGCCCTACATACCCAATGGTTTGATGTGGTTAGGGAGTGGATAAGAAAGTACCCCCATTCGTGTTAGTGGTTGGTCCAGTGATTGTTCATGTCTTATTTGTACTTCGTCCATATGGGTATGATTTTAATTTAAGTGATTTACTTTCATGAGTTTTATAATGTTGCAAAAGTTGCATTTATGGCTTTGACTAATGTATTATTATTTTAATTTAAATACCATCCTATGGTGCGAAGTATTAAGTAACTAAATGTTCAATGTTGAAAATGGTATCAATTCTTTTGGAAAATAATTGTGTGCATTACCATTTATTATTATTGTGAAATGTGAATTATCATTTAATTTAAATCAATAGAAGTTAATAATTTATTTTATTGGTTATTTAAAATTAATTCACATAAATTATTATTGTGATTGATATTATTATTAAATAGTAATTTAATATTACATTTTAATTTTAAAGGTGGCTAAGTTAAACGTTGTTTTATTTATTTTAATGTTATTTGATTGTTTTTCGAAAGTCAACTTTTATTAAAAGAAATTAAATATTAAATGGTTGCATAAAATAGTGTTAGTTAATTAAGGAAAATGTCTTTTTCGAAATAAGAAACAAGAGGGAAATTGTGGCAAGTGGCGCTTGCGTGGTGGAGCTTTACAACATGGTATCAAAGCCAGGTTCATACACTGGGCACTCTAGATACGTGTGAGCCCATTACATTGACCTAGGTATTGTACTCAGAGTTATGTTTTTCCTTTTTGGTGGGTCTCACTTGTCTCCTAGAAATTGTCTTTAGGCATTATTGGTCCAATGGTGCAGAAACTAGTGGAAAGGATAGGACCCTTGGTGTAGTGCGCAATGCACCAATATCCTTCCTACTGGGGAATGCATTATGGACATTGGTGTAGTGCGTAAAGGTATGTTAAGTTAGGATTAGTTGTGATTTAAAATTTGTTGAGTCTAATGTTTACCCATGTTTGTGTGCAGGGATGGAAGGGTCAAAGTTTGTAAAGAAGAAAGGAAAGGCAAGAAAGGCTACCAAAAAAGGGGTGGTTATCAAAGAGAATCCTAGATTAGTAGCCCCACCTTGCATCCTGGATGACGAGATCCTGGCTCAGGCCCTCACACAGCTCAAGGTAGAAAAAGGGAACAAGGTAGATGAGCCAAAGCACACAATGAAAGGGAAGAATCCCTTCACATTTCAAGAGTGGCCATTGGGGTGCAGACTTGACACTCCCCTACTGTCCAAGGAAGAGAAGGAGAGCCTTTGTGCTCAGCCTTTTGCATCCATTATCGTGGTAGTGGACTCAAATGAGGACCCAGAGGAGTGTCCTCTTTCGAGCAATGAGTAGCTTGATTGTTGTTAGAGGGATGTTGAACCTTCTCTGTTGCTTAGCTGGTTTGTACTTTATTCTATGTTATGATTATGAAACTTTGATACTTATTATAATATGTTTTACACTTTGAGACCGTATAGTTGGTTGTTTCACCATTCTAGATGGTGTTGGATGACATTTCATTTGATTTTGATGATCGTGACATTATGAATTGATGTTTATGATACGTTGGATTTATGGAATTAGTATTGTGTTGGATAATTTTGATTACATGTATCTCGTGGTTCATGATTATGCTTGTTATGCTAATGAGTAGCTATTGCCTTATGATGTGGTTCGTAACTATGTATGTTTACTTGATCTTGTGACTTTTAGGAATAAGTCGAGTTCTAGGGGGGAGGATGTAGTGCCTCTTATGTTACTAATACTTTTGATACTTCTTTGTGTGTGTTTTGATTCTGTGTGGTTTTTTATTATGTTTGATGCTTATTAGATACTCTGTTAGACATCTTTTTTGCCATGTGTTTGGTGTGGTAGATAGTTATGTTTATTTTCTTTTGATAGTTGGACTTATGTGTGGGATACTTATGTTATGATGATGTTATTGAGTGTGTTATATTGATGATGTGATATTTAGATTTTGATTATTGTATTTGATTTGGGTGAAGGAGACGGGGTGGCATTGCTCATCCGTGAGCACCCTACCTCACCGGAACTCTCTTTCACATTGTGTTTGATTATGAGTTATATGCATATGTATATGTTGTTTAACATTTGGTGTTATGTAGGAATGCAGGTATCAGGTGTTGACTCCACCCGCATTGTCGGGTCTGAGTGTTCCCTACATACCCAATGGTTTGATGTGGCTAGGGAGTGGATAAGAAAGTACCCCCGTCTGTGTCAATGGTTGGTCCAGTGATTGTTCATGTCTTATCTATACTTCATCCATATGGGTATGATTTTAATTTAAGTGATTTACTTTCACGAGTTTTATAATGTTGCAAAAGTTGTGTTTATGGCTTTGACTAATGTATTATTATTTTAATTTAAATAATAACATGTGGTGTGAAGTATTAAGTAACTAAATGTTCAATGTTGAAAATGGTATCAATTCTTTTGGAAAATAATTGTGTGCATTAGCATTTATTATTATTGTGAAATATGAATTATCATTTAATTTAAATCAATAGAAGTTAATAATTTATTTTATTGGTTATTTAAAATTAATTCACAAAAATTATTAGTGTGATTGATATTATTATTAAATAGTAATTTAATATTATATTTTAATTTTAAAGGTGGCTAAGTTAAATGTTTTATT
This sequence comes from Sequoia sempervirens, assembly GCA_007258455.2. Classification (NCBI taxonomy): domain Eukaryota; kingdom Viridiplantae; phylum Streptophyta; class Pinopsida; order Cupressales; family Cupressaceae; genus Sequoia; species Sequoia sempervirens. The sequence goes on from VDFB02271358.1 coordinate 840,834,134, forward strand.
TATTTTAATGTTATTTGATTGTTTTTTGAAAGTCAACTTTTATTTAAAAGGAATTAAATATTAAATGGTTGCATAAAATAGTGTTAGTTAATTGAGGAAAATGCCTTTTTCGAAATAAGAAATGGGAAGGAAATTGTGGCAAGTGGCGTTTGCGTGGTGGGGCATTATAGTTTGGAACTTTGAATGGATGATTCTGAAGGGCATCCCATACCATCTTCAATCTATATCAATCCTTTCCACATACGTGATACACTAGTTTGATGGTGAATTCTTGATTTCGGCTTCTTGGCAACACTCCAACAAGCTAGGACAATTAAGACCTTCATGGTCTAGCACACATGAGAGCTGTATTTTTAAATCAATAGGTGAATGTGTAGAGAATCCAGAATTGGATAATACAAATGGAGGTCTATTTGTATAAATTGAACTCTTAACAATAAGTCCCTTTTTGTTTATTTGAAATTGTTTGGTCATGCATTTATTTGATATGAAGTTTTTGTTAGTTCTGCAACTAAAATGGGTTCCATCAATCTACAAATAAAAAGACTTCAAAGATTTAATGAAATTGTTTTATCTAGATTTATAACCTCAAAATATTGGTGAAGAATGAATGCAAGCCCATTATTACACCAAGAGGCATATTACAATAGCATCCATCAAAAAACAAAATTCAACGTAAGGAAAAACTCTTTAGTTTCAATTTGACGTTCAAATGACATGCAACTAGCATAACTACATTCATTGTATGTAGACATTTTTTTCAAGTGGATTTAAAGAAGATTTAAAGCATATTTAAAAATGGTTTTAAATCGATTTGATATCTTATTCACTCTAAAATACTTATTTTTTATATCATAATCAATTTTATAATGATTTCATTTTTATTATTATTAATACTAAAATTTAATATTAATAAGTATAATTAATTTAATTATAGTAATTATTATAATAAATTAGTATTTATATAACATTATTATTTATATAAAATACATCAAGAGATCCTTCTTGAAACACTTATTTTTATCATTTTTTCTCATTGCAATAGTATTTCATCATTCATATTATAATTATAAAGTTTTTTTTTAATTTTGTAATATATATTTATACATTATTATTATTTTGAATGTTAGAAAGATATATTAAAGTAAACTAAAAATAATTACGTCACGTCAAGAGGCATATTATGGTGGTAATGTTGTTTTTTAAAATTTAAAATTAATTTAATTAAAATAAATTAATTAAAACTAAATACTTAGTGTTATTTAATAAATTTTTAAGTTTTTAGGGTGAACATTTATTTATAGTAGTAACATAAATATATTTTTAATAATTATAACAAATTTCAATGTATTTATTTGTAATGTTTTTCTTTATTTTTCAATAGTGTATTTTTTTGTTTGTTTATTTTTCAATAATTTTTAGTTTTTTTGCTTTGTTTTTAAAGTAGTTTTAAAACTGTTTTATTCACAAATTCATAAAGACCTCTATTAAATAAATTAAAACTAAATAGTCACACAAATATATTTTTTATAATTATAAGAAATTTCAATGTATTTATTTGTAAAAAAAAAAAAGTTTATTTTTCAATAGTGTATTTATTTTATTTTTATTTATTTTTCAATAGTTTTTAGTTTTTTTGTTTTGTTTTTAAAGCAGTTTTAAATCTATTTTATTCACAACTTTCTTTAGATGTTCTTATCTTTGAATTCATGAAGACCTTTATATTTAAAAGAGGTTGTTGAATCATAACCGTTTCAAAACTTTGCGATTGCACGTATGGCTTTATTCTCCTTGAGTTGGATTTATCATAAGCTTGGCTTTATATTTTTTTGGATTCACTTGAATTTAGCTATCACAAATTTTGACTTTAGTCCTATTGAAACCAATTGCATTGTTATAATCTATTGTTACAGTAAAACAAAACAAAGAATTTTTTATTTGTGGTTGTTTTATTATTGAGTGGGATGGAAAGTCTCCCAAGTTGAGTCTGTTGGACTTGTTAGGGCTCATTTGGTTTGGAATTTGGCAAGGTTACATTTTCTTAATACACGCTAGAATCAAAACTAGGGCAACCTTGTGAAGAAAATACATAAATTTAATATTTGATCTTATCTTAATTGACAATTGTATCACGTTTGTTTAAAAAAGAAATTGGATATATGTATTGAAAATAAAATTAAAATTAAAATCAATCAATTCAAATTTCACAAGGAACTCATAAGACAACTAAGCATCTTTGCGTTTAACCTCTAATGTGCTATTGAGTCTTTTCTAGCTTTGTTTCACTATTGAGTCTTTCTGTCTAATTTATTTTGCTCATATATTATTTGATTGATTGAAACGGTGATAGCATATGCACAGTTTACTGTTGTTTTGAATAAGTTGATGAGAATAAGTGCCTTAGAAAAAGATAACTCTCAGCGTATTTTATATATATTAATATTTAATATATGTATGCTAGTTTTACAAGTACTTTATGGATAAAAGTGTTTTACAATTGGATATTAAGTATAAATTTATCCGATATTTAACCTACCCACTATGAACATCACTTAGACCTACTTTTATACCCACCATTGATTTCCTTTATCTAGATAGACAAAAAGTAAACAAGAAGAGCCTATAGCTTTAGATACGAAATAATCACAAAGTAATATGTACACCCAACAAGTATATCATTTTCTTTTATATTAAAGTAGAAGCTTGATCATTCCTTGTAATTGAAAGATTCTAGGAAGCCACCTCGAAGGAGAAGTCTTTTGAAGTTTTAAGGCGGAGACCATCCTAGCGACTTTTTATTGGCTGTTTAAAATATTCGATGGGGACCAAGAAAACGTGAGAAACAAGACTGGATGGAAGATGCTACGTATCATGCTCGTTGTCTGCCATCTTCCTAACCATGGTATATTTTTCCTGTTTTTTTTCTATATTCTGAGTTACCTAGCGATTGCTAAGAAAGGGAGAGACAAGACTCGATGAAATGCCCATCTTCCTGGTTGCCTGCCACCGTCCTGAATACGGTATATTTTTCCTATTTTTTCTATTTTCTAAGTTGCTTAGCGATTGCTAAGAAAGTGAGAGACAAGGACTGGATGAAAGACACACTATCCTGGTTGTCCACCACCGTCCTCAATGTGGTGTATTTTTCCTGTTTTCTGAGTTGGCCATTGCCCCACTATGTCCAATATGGTGTATTTTTCCTTTCTTTTTACGTGTTCTGGGTTGACCATTGCGATCAACTTTTATTTAATTTTATGTTGTGAAGGGTTGCCGAGAAAAAATTTTGATTAATAAAAAGCAATAACTATTTTGATAAGAATGAATTGTAAAAATTCTGATATTTAAATAACATAATAACATTGAGTAAAGTTGGATGAGTTTCGAAAAGTGAGATCTGTGGTATACAGTTCAAATGCAAGATTCTAAGTTCTCTAGATGATTCCTACTAATGTGCGGGTCACCACAGTCAGTTTATTTATGCTTTAATCCTTTACAATTCACTCGCGCTGGTAGATTCGATTCATCTTCTATCGCGTTTGTTGTTGGAGTCTTTCTGTCCATGGCCTGTTCCTCATCCCTTCAAGAAATTATAGTATGCGACGCTTTCGATGGAGTTGCACCTGCACACCTAAAAGGCGAATCGGCCAGATCTCCAAGACTGTTTGATGTCTTCATCAACCATCGAGGCCCAGATGTGAAGCAGACTCTGGCTCTTCAACTTCACAAATCTCTTACAGATTTGGGGTTGAAGGCATTTCTTGATTCCGAAGACGTGGAATTGGGTGAAGCTTTTCCTTCTACCATTCATGATGCCATCTTCTCTTCTTCAGTTCATATTGCCATATTCTCTAAAAGATATGCCGAGTCCGCGTGGTGTTTAGCTGAGCTTGATCTCATGTTGCACACTAAATGTAAGATCATTCCAGTATTTTATGATGTGGCCCCTCTGCACCTCCGCTACATTGAAAAAGGAGTGTATGCAGATTCATTTGTCAAACATAAAGAGAAGGGCAGGTACCTGAGCAAACTTGAGCAGTGGAAAAAATCCCTTCACACTGTTTCTTTTATCTGTGGCTACGAACTAAACGAGTATAATCGGTAAGTCTCTGTATATTTGCGTTTGTAATCTAAATATTTTGCAATATTTTGATGTTTTTTTAATTATAAATATTTTTACAGGTGATATATTTTGAAAGTTGTCTATAAATAGTCAGTGTATTGTGGTCACTCCTTAGAAGCCTGACATTTATATAGAAATATTTTTTTTTAAATTGAAGAAAGACTGGTAGACAACATTAAAATGGTGCTGTTTAAGCAAAAATTGTTTAACATGACAGCCCTTATAATTATCAGTTAAAAAGTAAGAAATTGAAGAGTGATAAGCCTTGGATGCCACTTCTTAGATTGGCATAAGAACTTGAAGTGGAGGCCTGGAATTTTATCAATTTCAAGTCATCTCATTCGTAATTACCATAGTTATTCGTTCTGATCTAATTTACTGTTTTTGCAAAGCTGATTCGTTTTCCCTAATAAAACATCTTTGTGATCATACGTTGGTTTGCCTTCGAAATTTTCAGAGATGTGGAGAAGCTCTGTAAAAGGGTAGTGTCAGCTGTCATAAAAGAGGTTAAAAAGACACAACTTCTAGAAGTTGCAAAAAGTCCAGTAGGGCTTAATGAACTCGTAGAAGATTTTGAAAGGCGGTGCTACCTCAACGCCAAGGAGAGTGGCAACATCCTTGGCATTTACGGAATGGGTGGAGCCGGTAAAACTACTCTTGCCAAAGAAGTGTATAACCGGAAGCGTTCAGAATATAAAGCATCTTCTTTTTTGTTTGACGTGAGAGAAGCATCTGCAAGGAGAGAAATGCCCGCCCTTCAAACTAAGCTTCTGAAAGATCTTGTCGAGGAGAATCATCCTAAATTTTGTAGTCAAGAGGAAGGAAAAAATTATCTCACAAATCGTTTAGGACAAAGGAGGGCCGTCCTGAGCTTTTTAGTTGTTGTGGATGATATTGATCACCCGAACCAATTAAGTGCTCTCTCGGTCATGGATATGCTGAATACAAATAGTTTAGCAATTGTCACAACCCGTGATGAGAGTGTCCTAGTGGAGGCCGGAATTATTGCTCGTTATAAGGTGGAAGAAATGAATCCAATGCACAGCAGACAACTCTTCTGTTGGCATGCATTTGGCCGCCCAGATCCTACCGCCGGATATGAGGATCTTGTGGAGAGTTTCGTTAGAAAGTGTGGGGGTTTACCTCTGTCCCTTCAACTGATCGGTCGGCTTGTTTTTGGTAGGAATGACAGGCATTACTGGGAGTTAACATTGGATAAAGTTAGTAGGACACTTCCAGGAGACATTAAACAAATACTTAAAATAAGCTTTGATACATTGGATAGAGCGCAACAACAAATTTTTATGGACATCGCATGTTTCTTTGTTGGTAAAGAGAAAACTATGGCCATACAAATATGGGAGGGATCTGGATGGCCTGCTGAACACTCACTTCAAATCTTAAAAGAAAAGTGCCTTGTTGAGGAGGAAACGAGCATTTACAAATTTAAATTGAGAATGCACGACCACCTCCGTGATTTGGGACGAGAAATGGCAGATGAATTGAGCCTTTCTCCTCGCATTTGGCGTCTTCATGATCTTAGAACTTCTGTATGCATATCTCTACTCTTGTGCTTACTATTTAAAGCATTTGGAACATATATTTGAGTTCTTCGATAATTTAGTTTTCTTACCGGTTGATAGAAAAAACTATCATATTTAATGTCACATTGAGGATAGTCTTAACTTCGTAACATTTGCTACAGGTCTCTAGTTTGTGTCGTTCTCTCTTTTTGTTTCCCCTTGTACACTGATTTAACCTTCATCCTTAAATTTGCAGGAATTAGACACATTCAAAAATATCCTAGCCACCGCCAGAGGTCGTTTCAGGTGTCTCAATTCAATTTTTGACAGGTCTATTGGTTCTCAAATTACATATTTTTTGGGTAATAGAGATGATCGTGACGAGACATCCGCTGCTTTGTTATGGCTTGAGCTTGATCTGAATTGGCATTCGTACCGGAGAATCCCTTATTGAATTCCTTTGCAAGATTTGCAGTATTTGAAAATTAAGAGAGGACGTCTTACAAGATTATGGCAGAGTAATTTGAAGGTATATTGTATTCTTCTCTGTTAAAAAAACCAGTCAGGTTCATTTAAAAGAGAAAGATGGTCGATGCATTTTAGAATAGCAATTGGGTGTTGCCTTGTCAACTAGTAAAGCTAAAAGATAGCTGACTGAAATACTTGTTTAAATTTCAGGCAACGTTTGACCTGAAAAATCTGCTTCTTACTGAGACAGCATCACTGGGAGAATTTACAAAATCATTAGAAATGTTACCCCACTTGGAACAATTAGCCTTGGAAGGAAGTTCGGCATACTGGATGGAGAGGTCAGATAGGGAATGGAGAATGTTAAGTAGTTTGAAACATCTAGTCTTAAGAGGGAGACATCCAGAACGGAGGGGACTGGTAATTCAAGCGGAAGATTTATCAAAATCGCTCAGAAAACTCACCAAACTTAGAATTTTAGTTTTGAGGGATTGCATATTAAGTGGAGAATTGGCTTTGAACAGTAGTAGACCAGAGTCAACTGGTTGTGAGTATTCTCAAAACAGCTGCATGGGTAGCCTTGAAATCATACAGATGTCTAATGTCAAGCAGACATTCAAGGTTTCAGTTAGTGGAAAGCATTGTCCCAGACTTGAATCTTTGCATCTTGAGTCCATGGAATCTCTAAGTGAACTGAACATAACAGAGTTAACAACACCGCATTTTCTTGCATTGAAAGATTGTAAGAAACTGGAAAAAGTATCAGGAGAATTTTATCTGACAAAGCTTGTAATAGTTGATTGTCCATGGCTTGAAGAGCTGCCCAATCTAGCAAAATCACACTTCCTCGAGTGGATTTCCGTGGCTAGATGTAAGAGTCTGGATCATCTAAAAGGGCTTTCCACAGCATCAAAATATCAACATTATCATGTTGACTGTATTAGTCCTTTTAGTTTCCTTCCCTCTGAGGTATACACACTCGTCTCAATTTTTTTTAGTACTCTTCGTTTACAATTGTTGCTTGTCGACTTGGAGATTAGCTTCGTTCTGTTTACGAAAAATTGATGGCTTGTTTCCCTAAAGAATTATATAAGACTAAGTTTTTTTAACCGTTTTTTTAGATTCCGCTGTCAGAATTGACGAGTATAATTGGGAGAGCAGCTCATGGAGCGCAGTCTGCTTTAACTGCGGATCTCTTTGATTATCCTTTCACTCAGACAATCGATACAATTAGGATAAATAGAAGAGGGAGGGCGGAGGCATCATTGAAAGTGGCACATTCACTGAGTGCAATCATTGTATGTGTTGTTCTTCGAAGCTCTCAGGGAGAAGTAGTGCGGATCAGGCTGCCTGAGGGTGAATCAATATGTTGCTGTCTGGACGAAGGAGAATGGGTGTGGACTATTGTGGTCAGAGAGCCTCTCCTGATAAAGCATGCGCAACATCATATTGCCGAATCCTGTTGGATTCCTACAATGGACTATCCTCGTTTCAATAGTGGAATAAAGAAGGGGTATGTCTGCACCATCGACATGTCTGGAGGTAACCAATACACAAAATTACCTTTCACAATTTTTAGTGGACTATATCGGGATATTAGAGAGGATGCAATCAAGTCTGGCCGAAGGCTGTCTATCCAGACATCAGAAAAGTCATATTTATTCAATCGATTTTCACTGATGCAAACCGACTCCTTGGAACTCCCCAGGGATATGGAGGCACTATTGATGCAAACCGATTCCTCAGATCTCCTCAGGGACATGGAGGCACTATTGACCCAAACCCACTCCTCAGAACTCCTCAGGGATATGGAGGCACTATTGACGGAAACCGACTCTTCGGAACTCCTCAGAGATATGAAGGCACTATTGATGCAAACCGACTCCTCAGGACTTATCAGGGATATGGAGGCACTAATGATGTAAATTAACTCCTCAAAACTTCTCAGAGATGAGGAGGCGCGGCCAGCTGAACTTGCTAAGCTTAATCATGGTTTGTAACAGCTCAGCCACTTGGAGAATAATAGTTATGTACCTGCTAAAAAAAGAAATTAAAAGAAGGCATGTAATGATTTAGTATTCAAGGATAGAGAATGGATTTGCTGTGCATCAGTTGAGAACTGGCTTCTGTAGAAACCTATCTATCTGTGAATATAATTCACTGCTATATATTTTTGGGGCATAATATTATACTGTGAATGTTCCCCCGTTTCTGTCTGCTGTGTTATTGAGAAGACTGCTGAATGTTCCTACACTGAGCTAAGGCGCTGCATCATTTATTAATTGATTAAAAATCAGAATACATGATTGGGTGGAGAGGAATACAAGGCAGCATATGTTGGAAATAATTCAACTGCCTCTCATTAATTTCTCCACCGTAGACTTTTTTAGTTTTGCTTGTCTCGAGTAGGTATATCTTTCAAATCTGTTCGCATGTGTGAAATTTTGTTCTTTCAATTAAAGTCCATTTAAACAATATTTTGCAATTTTAAGTGCAAGGCAGATTTAAATGAAAATTCAAATGCACAATCTTCTTAGACAACATTTCCCACACAGCAATATTAAATGTAATTGAATGCTTTTGCTTTTCCCTAATTAATGAATGTAATGAAAAGAGTGACCTTTATTGTAGTTCACAGTTTGAAGAAGCAATCGCAAAATTGCACTTTTGACCAATCTTCAATTCGGAATCCGCAACACACAAGAGGGAAAAATTGTTTATTTTTGGTGATGTGGGTTTGCCTTGGTCAAACCCCGTTTTGGGTAACTAAACCTTGAAATGAAATGAAACATGAAAGGAATGATTAATGAACACTTGCTATGTTGCAACTCACCAAACCCTTAAATGGAGATCCTTGAAGGACTAAAATCTAACAAATCTCTCCAAGTTCTTGATCTTGCATGAAATGGCTTGATTCGATGTTGATCTTGATGCTTGAATTTTGAATTGAATGCTTGAAACCTACACCACAGTGTTAGCTCCAAAAAACATGCATGAATGAAGATAAGTTATGATGTTTGATATCTTGATTACATAGCAACAAATGATTGAGAAATATGCTCTTGAACACCTTTTACAATAATCTTTGCTTTAGGAATTGATCTCTTGAAAACTCTAGATTTCTTAGGATCTAAATTTGATAAAAGGACATTGTATTTATAGGTAATTTTATAATTTCCCAAAAATTAAACATCAAAAACCAACAATTGAAAATTGAATTTGAATCATAAAAATGTTGCCAAAAACATATTAAAAATTGGGGTCTTAAACTTAAGGGGACCCATTCGGCCTCCTAGGTCTCAAACCTAGGAAACACCAATTTCAAGGCAATTTAATTAATGTTTGAAATTATTTATACAAGTTTTCCTTTTGGAAAACAATGTTAATTAGGTTTTTAAATGCATAATTGGGCCAATTAGAGGCTTAATTAAGTCCAATTTATTAAGGGACCCAAACATAATGTGAAAATGTTAAAGGAGTACATTTTTTGACACTATAAGAAATATCTCCAAACAAGGGTCTATTTTTTGTATTTTAATTTTTGAGATTAAAATAATGATGAAATTATCAAATAAGGAAAAATCTTAAATTTTAAATATTTTATCATATCTATCAAAGATAACAAGTTTCCACAATCCATATTGATAATCGTTGAATGATTTCTAGATTTGATTATGTGATACTTTTTTGCATCAACCTTTCGGATCACACTTCGTGATCCATTTGTTGGAAAATGGTGCCTCAACTTGCTAGCTTGTATCTATGTTCAAGACTTAGAATGATTTACCTTTGTTTGGTCTTCATTGTCAGTCAATCGCTGGAGTTTGTAACTTAAGAACCTTGTCTTGGAGTTTGGAAGTTTTGTAACTTCTCGACTGGCCAATCTCCTTCATTGTCACGACATTCAAGAATTCTTTAACCTGCTCAAGGAAATATGTTTAACTTCTATATTTTCTAACTATTCTTTGTTTTATTTGGAACAAGTATAATAGAGTTTTCATTCTAAATCAAAAGGATAATCTGATCTTTGTTTAAAATTCCAACTTGAGAGCATTTATTTTTAGAAAAGAAAAAAAAAAGATGTTTATTGATATAATTTTCTATGTGAAATAGTTTCGCAACAACAGTTTATAATTAAGTTTTATCAATATTTCAAGAGGAATGATAGTGGAATCAATTACTAATTTGTTCAAGTATACAACTCCTTCATTTACCTATATGTCTATAAGTTTATAAATGAAGTAAAACATGTTTTCATGGAGTTTTTAAGCATTATACACATATACACATAGTTTTCCATAATATAGACCTTTGTTTTCATTTTATACCTCTGGTATCAAAGCTCCTCCTATCCATGTCACCCATCATAAACATCCAACTCTCATGTCCCCTAGTTAGGATCAACAAAGGCATCTACCTACAGATCCACCATCTACACATAATCCCCATAATCCTACCTCCATCACTCCACATCATCCATCTCCTCACACTCATCCCACTATTACTAAAAGCACTTTGGATATCAAAGTACAAATGCATAAATCTAAACATTCACATGAATCAAAAGCTCCTCATGTCCCCTCTAAAAGACATGTTACAAAAAAAAAACAAATCCAAAATCCAAATCAAATCTGTAGGCCGCAAAGGCCCACCAAAACAAAGATCAAAACCATGTGGATCCCAAAGAAAAAGGATGCAATGCCTTCAAATGAAAAATTTGTAACAACATCTAAAGTTGTTAATCCCAACGCTGCACACTCTCATCCACCATCTCAATCTGTTTTGGGTCATTATGTCCCAAAATTCACTATCTCATCCCCTCCATTATCCCCACATTCTCTATCCATTAATTCTCCTATCCCTTCACTTACACCACCATATGCACCAATGTTGGTCTTGAACTCATCACCCTATCACACATCCACTCCATCATTCCATCCACACTCTTTCCAATATCCCATCCATTATCTCACGTATCCCCCACATCAAGTCCCTTTAATCCATTCTCTTGTGTAATCCATTTATCCTAATAAGGTTGTACCAACATCCAATAGTCACTTCACACATGGGCTCTTATTACCTCATATGGAACTTGATGCTTGAGTCCCATCCACTCATCCACATCCTTATCCTTATCCATCTTCATCCGCATGTTATCCAAAAAATACAAATTTTTTTTTAGAAAAAGTCAAATGAAAGAAAAATAAAATAAGAATAGTAAAGAGAAATAATTCGTCAAATGGTGAAAACTTGGCAATCAAGCACCTTAGATAAGTACCATGATGAAAACCTGGTAAACAAGCGTCATGTGTAACTACCCTATCTAGTTTACTTTCACACTTGGGAGCAACCACGTCCCCTTTTCCCACCTCCTTCATCCCACTTACTCATCCTTTTCTCTCACTCCCTCCATCCTCCTTTTTGATCTTGATATAGATAGGGGCAAACATATACACATGCTTGGGACACCTCTTGACATACATTCCCCTCACCTACACACTATCCTACTCCTTATCCACATCCATCTATCTTGCTACCATCAATCTTCCCTCCTTATACATGCATCCTATCCATATTCATCTCACTCCCTTATTTTCCCATCCTTAAATTTTTCATCTTGCCTGCCTCATCATGCATGACATCTCTAGAGTGGGGCATCTCCTTTGTGACATAGTCCTTGGATACATCATTCATTTATCCAAATAATCTTTTCCATCCCCCATCCTTGTCCATCCATCATCACATCCCTTCCATCTCTTCATCCTTTTCTTCCTACATATCCAAATAATCCCTTTCATCTCCCCATTCTTGTCTCCTACCCATCCACCATCGCATCCTCACCATCTCCCCATCCTTATCTTCCTATCCATCTCTATCTCTATCCTCCATCCCTTTCATCCCCCACCCCTATCTCCCTATACATTCATCTTTATCCTCCTCCCATCTCATAATCCCTTATCCTTGGTATCTAGCTCTAGCCTACCCCTTCATGCAATCCAATGCCATATATCTCGTTGTCATCAATCCCACCTCTTTCACACCTCTTTCTAATCTACTATCACCTTTCATCTTTCCATCATATCATCCTCGCGCTTCTTCTTTTGATGATTTGGATAACTATCCCATCTTTGAGCTCTACCTAATTCACGTCTTATTCATATCACCATCATCCTATCCTATCCAACTAGTCTTTCTTGTTTCATCCTATCAATCCCATCATTTTATCCCCTTATTAGGGTTATCCTATCATGATCCCTTATCCATCATTTATCTTTGGTCTCTTGTCGAACTACGTTGCCCCTACGCTTTCATGTAGGCAAGGTCGATCATTTGATCCACCCCTGGGGCTCCTTTCATCTGTCCAATCCTGCCATCCATCAAGGTCTCCATCATCCTCTTCCTACTTTTATCCATGGTCAACCATCAATCTTTTATCAAACTACAAGGGCTTTGCGCTTTCACATAGGTAAGGCTAATCTTTGATCGACCCCCGAGCCCCTAGGTCTTTAGGGTATGTATGTCTTGTGTCTTGTGTCATGTCATTAAGTGTGCCCTTATCTAGTTGGTTCTTCATAAACAAGATCCACTTGTATCATGAGATCCAATCAATTTTGAGCATTCTATGCATCATAATGATCCTTTAGTTTAGTATCCATCATCTTTGGTCTCAACAAGATGCATCCTTCCTAATAGACCTCATCAATCCCATCCATCCCCTTGATATTATGGAAATGATGTTCAAACTTGATTGTGATCTTTTGATGCTTTTGGCTTTTGTTTATTATTTGAGCTCCCTATCATCACTTGTCATGGTTGCCTTGATCCATCATATCATGGTGTGCTTTGACTGGTAAACATAGGGACATATCTTGATCTTTTTTCTTTGTTGTTGTTTGTTAGGTTGTCCCACGTAGTACCCACCAAGGTCTTTGAGATCTTGTGTTATGCTGGGGCATCCCTTTGTGTTTGTGGTTATCCCAATACCTGGCTCGACCAAGGTCATCATGACTTTGGGGTGTTGGAATAGCCTCATTGTTTGTTGTGTTTGTTTTATGCATCAGACACTAATCTACCTTGGTCCTTCATACCTTGGTATATCGTGTCTTATGCTATAGAAAAAATTAGTGCTCTTAAATATGGCAAATCGTATTAGGATTGCATTTCATTAATCTTTCATCACTTTCCTCCATCCAATATCCTATCATCATCTCTTCAATCTTCTTAGAATAATATAGATTGGTTATTCTAAGCTTCTTAACCCCCATCATTTTTATCACTTCATCCCTCTCACATCTCAATCCCATCCTCATCCATTCAATCTAGCACAAATCATCTAACCAAATCTTTGGTCTTGTCCCCAGTCTTGTTACAAGCCTCGATCCCATCATCATCCTCATCATCATCCAGTTGTATCCTTCCCTATCCCTTCAATGTTGTTTCGGGATGTATCTTTCCCTCATCAACAACACTTTCATGATCATCATCATCAGAATTTTTTCTTCCCTATCCTTTAGTGGTGTTTTGGGATGTATCCTTCCCTCATCAATACCACTCATTTGGATGTATCCTTCCCTATCTTCGTGTTGTTTCGGGATATTTCATTCCCTCATCGACAACACTCCATCCATCATCAATCCCTTTTGGATTGTAGCTTGACTAGGGCAACATAACCTTTTGTCCTTAAATCCATTTGTGCTTCATCCATCTCCTATCGCTTATCATCCTCTCTTATCCATCACTTTCCATCATCTTCCTATGTACCCTTTCATCATTTCATCCATTTCGAGAGCACATTTGTGTTCTCTTGAACCCGCATGTCCTCTCGAGGGGGCATCCTCAAACCCTAATCTTCATCTTCACCCCCATTGTTTTTCCTTCCTAGTCACTCCTTTGAATGACTAGGGCATCTTTTCCGATCTAACCATCTTCTTCTGGGTTCTATGTTTTAATCTTCTTTGAAATGATGCTACTTTGTAACACCATCTTAAAGAGAGGCAAAATGTAGACACCTAAATTTGGACACTTACATTTGTCCAAATTTGTCCATTTTCGTCTAAACATCCTTTTATCCATGTTAATTAGGTAATATTGCCATTATTTAATTAATATCCTTAAATTCCTCTAAATCTCTAAGGTATTCAGTTAATAATTAAATACCTTACCCCTTTACACTCTTTTTCATCAAATGAATTAAATATGACATTTATTTAATTCCTCATATGTCACATCATTTTTCTTAATCTTAATCAACCTCCTAATTCCATCATTAGGGATGTGCATATGTCTAATCCGTGATTAGAATGTGGCACATCCTCCAACTTTTGCAAGTTGGCTTCTAATCTTCCTTAACCACTAATTATCTTATAATTACTGATTAGTTAAACCTAATTATTACCTTGATCAACACTCCCAATTCCCTAAGGAATTTTTAATTCATTTTTATCTTTCCACAACTCTCCTTATTCCCATGAAAGTTCTAAAACTTTTGACTTTTCACATCACTCACATGTGGGTAAGTACTCACCTTTCTAAGGACCTTGTCTTATCCAAGGTACTTCCCACCTCTTTTTTGGGAACCATGTCTTATCCTTGGGATATCCCCAATCATGTGAATTTTTAATTTAATTCACATTTATTCATCCAAGATTCTCCTCTTCCCCATGTTATTATTGATGGTCACATCATCCTTATTCCAAGGTGCTTATAAGTACCTTCCCATCACATGCCATTTTCCACCTCATGTGTCCTTGTGACACATTATCTGTCACATTGCAAGATGTGAGGGCTTGTGAGTCCTCAACTTACCATAGCCCTTCATCTTTCACATGGTGGCAATATCTTAACCATCCATCTTTTTAGGGTTTTTCTCTATAAAATGAAAGGAGTTTCTTTCATTCTCTAACATTCACAATTCAACACACACACTTGCAACAACACATTTTTTATTCACAATCTTCAGGCTCAAGTATTCAACCAAGCTCTCATACTTACATAACCTTCATCCACCATTGTTGCACATTGAAGCTTTCATCTTATCCATTATATTCATCTTCTCAACTAGACCACTTTGCTCATTGCATTCCTTATCAAACTCTCAGCATTTTGAATCCACTTTAGCATTTTTCCATAAGGGAGCACACAAAATCAACATCAAAAGGCCAATCAAAGATCAATTCAAGACAAGGTAAAATATACTCTTTTCATTTCTATTTTGTTTTGGATTCAACTAGGCTTATCTCGAGGTGTTAGTGTTGTTTTCCTTTCGTTTTGCACCTTATTTTGCATCACTTAGAATAGGTTAACATCATTGGTTCACACTTATATATATGCGATATACCATATCAACGTTATGATTACTTTCACTTAAGCACTCAATAATTTATATATATATATATATATATATATATATATATATATATATTCCTTAACAAAATCACAATAATAAACCATTTAATGTCTAAATGCATATTTTCATTCTATCATACATAAAATATCATTATATGTATATACTTATATACATTTATACATTTACATACATGTATTGATATACGTGTATCTATGTTCCATTACGTCAATTACATACTCATATGTCAATATGTGTATATATGTGTTTATACACATACTGTGTATATATATATATTGTACTTATACAATCATCCACATATATTGTCCAACCTATATATATACATTGTACTTATTGTATATACCCTTTTTGTGGGTGGCTTAGAAATAAGCCTTGCCACTATTTTATCGAGCCTTTCTACCTCTAAAAGCTTCAAATTTTTATCAATCTTGATAGTGGGTCTTTGTAAAGCTATCCTACTATTGAAATCCAAATTAGAAGTAAAAGTATGGTCATGTGGTTTGTTTATACTCCCACAGTTGCATGAACAATGAAACCATCGACATGCCTATGTTCAAATTTTTGCATGCATATTGGATATGAGGATACAAGAAAAAGGGGAGGGAATTATGGAGGCATATCTCCTGCAATGAGTGTATTATGTCAAACATAGTTTGTGTGCCTTGTCAATGTTTCCACCTTTTTCATATATGCCTAACGTGAAGAATCGGTGCGGTGAGTGGAATAAGGTGTTACACCTTTCAATTGTAGGTTATTTGCTTCCAATGCTCTATATGATTATCCTATCAATTATATCTATATTTTTTAGCTCCTAGTATTTGTACGTATCCTGCAATCATTACATTATTGTTGTAAATTATTTTGATCCTTTGTAGAAATTTCCTTCTCTTCATCTAATTTTGATATCAGATTTTGGTTAGCAATCGAATAATAAACTTCATTATGTGATGAGGGCGCAACCGGAGACTTAGAAAATAATCCACAAACAAGAAAAAATTTATTATTTAGAAAAGTGGAGCTTCTTACATATAGAGGATCTCAAATCCCCAAATTCTACAACACATGCAAGTTACATAAAGCTACAGAATAACCCTTTCGCAATATGCAAGCTTGTCCCAAAAAAGTTATCCAAAAATTAGGAACCCACCCATAAATAGACCTCCTCATAAGCTTGGAGCCAAAACAACATTCAAATTTGAGTTTAGGCAGTTTGGCGCCGAAAATTTACAATATGAAGTTCAAATTTCAAAAGAGCATTTGCAATTGTATCTTCTAGAAGGTGCGCCAACTTCCCGGGGCCATAACTTTTGATCCGAGACTCTGATTCACAAACTGTTTGAACCGTTGGAAAGGTCTCGAAGTCAAGAACATGCTCAAAATTTGCTACGTCAATTTCAGCAAGTTTCAAGGCCATTCTAGGAGCTCTAAGTGCCTCAAATCCAACTTGGAAGATTTTTAGGTGCAAATCTGGGAAACTAAAACTACAATATCTATCAACCTAGGAATAGAAAATAAAAACCGTAAATTGGGAATTTTATTATGACAAAAAGGGTATCCAAAAATGTAAAAACATCTAAAAACCAAGAAACTTGAATTTTAACTATTTTTGGGTGATGCAAGATTGCCCTTACACCACTGGATACTCCTGCATCAGACACCCAGGGTAATTTGAGAAGTGACCCCGTCACGTCTCAGATGGTGGAGGAAAACCCAAATGGTCAACCTCTGCCTTAGGCAACCAGGATGAATCTTCAACAGGTCTTCATTTCCATTTCACCAGATATTCTTCATACTGCATGTTCCTGGTACTCCTTCCCACATGACTATCCAAGATTTCTTCAATCTCCTCTTTTTCTGAAGTAGGCGTTGGACTCCCACACTGTTCCATCGTTGGTACTCCCTCTGTGCCACCTTCATGATACTCTGTCAAATATGAAATGTGGAACACAGGGGAAATGTTGAATCCATCCGACAACTCTACCTCATAGGCATTCCCTGAATCATGCTTCTTCAAAATTTTACAGGGACCAAACTTCTTCATCTTCAATTTTTTATATGTTCCCACTGGAAACCTTTCTTTCCTCAAGTAGACCATCACTTCATCACCAATCTGAAACTCTTTATACCTCCTCTTCTAATCTGCCTTAGCCTTATACTGCTTATTCATCTTGTTAATATGTTCTCTTACCTTCTCATGTATATCCCTGATGTGTTCTACAAAATTTTCAGCTTCAACACTTATTTTCTTCTCTTGGTCCATCTTCCTCAATTCTGGAGCTGTTCTGGGGCTACCTCCATACACAATCTGGAATGGTGATCTACCAATTTTTCTGTTGACAAAATTGTTGTAAGAAAATTCTGCCTAAGGTAAGATCAAGTCCCATCCTTTGGGTTTATCTCTTACCAAACATCTCAGTAGGTTACCCAGACTCATGTTAGCAACCTTTGTCTGCCCATCTATTTGTGGATGGTGTGCATAATTAAACTTCAACTCTGACTTCAGCTTCTTCCACAAGGTCCTCCAAAAGTACCCCACAAATTTGGTGTCACGATCTGAAGCAATACTCTTTGGCAGACCATGTAGCCTCACCACCTCTTTGAAGAACAAGTCAGCAATGTGGACTGCATCATGGGTCTTTTGACATGGAATGAAACGTGCCATCTTCGAAAACCTATCAACTACCACAAAGATTGAATCATTCCCTCATTGTGTCCTTGGAAAACCAAGAACAAAGTCCATACTTATATCCTCCCATGGCCTCTCTGGTACAAGTAAGGGCTGATATAAGCCTGTATTATGGCCCACTCCTTTAGCCATCTGACATACCCTGCAGCTTTGTACAAACTTCTTCACATCTTGTGACAACTGAGGCCAATAATAATGCTCACTGATAATGGAAATGGTCTTATCTCGACCAAAATGTCCTACCATTCCTCAACTATGCTTCTCCTTTATCAGGTTCTCCCTCATGGAACTCCTCAGGATACACAATTGACTTCTCTTAAATAACATGCCATCCTGGATTATGAGATCCAACTACCTTGTCCTATCCACTATAATAGGTTCCTTGCAAGCTTTCCCAAGCCTCTACAAAATTAGTATCTTTTGCATACAGTGTCTTGAGTTCATTGAACCCAACCACTTCAATCTGCATCTTTGTCATCAATGTATGGCTCCTACTTAAGGCATCTGCAACCCTATTTGACTTCCCACTTCTATGTTTCAAAACAAAGGTATAACTCTGCAAAAACTCTACCCATTTCATATGCCTCTAATTTAATTTTTCCTGACTATTTAGGTATTGCAAGGCCTGATGATCAATATATAGAACAAATTCCTTCGGCAATAAATAATGTCTCCATTTCTTTAATGCTTGAACTATTGCATAAAATTCTTGATCATATACAAAATACTTTCTCTTGGCATCATTTAACTTTCACTGAAATAGGAAATGGGCTTACCTTCTTGGCTCAATCTGCTCCAATGGCACAACCACTAGCATCACAATCCACTTGAAACACCTTGTTGAAATCTAGGAGGGCTAGAATAGGTTGCTCTGTCACCTTCTTCAACAATTCAAAAAATTTGCGCTCCGTTGCTCCACTTGAATTATTTCTATCCCCTCTCATTGTTTGGTCGGGGTCCAAATACCTAAAGTTTCTAATGAACTTTCTATAAAAACTAGCCAAACCATGGAAAGATCTCACCTCAGTAGCAGTTCTTGGGGTAGGCCATTCCAGAATAGCCTTCACCTTCTCTGGGTCCATCTTGAGACCTTCTGCTAAGACAACAAACCCCAAGTACACTAACTCCTTCACAAAACTGCACTTCTTTAGATTAATCAGCGGTTTCTCTTCTCTTAACTTCTCAAAGGCCCTCAAATATGTATCGGATGCTCATCCGTAATGCTACTTGAAAATCAAAATATCATCTAAATACACAATAACAAAACTTCCCAAAAATTCTTTTAGTACCTCGTTCATGAGCCGCATGAATGTGCTCGGTGCATTGGTTAGCCCAAAAGGCATGACTAACCACTTGTACAGGCCCTCTTTGATTTTGAAGGCAGTCTTCCATTCATCTCCCTCTCTAATCCAGATCTGGTGATATCCACTCTTCATATCAATCTTTGTGAAGTACTGAGCTCCACTCAAATAGTCCATCAAGTCATCCATCCTTGGTAGGGGAAATCTGTACTTGATTGTTATCTTGTTTATGGCTTAGGAATCTGTACACATCCTCCACTCCCCATCCTTCTTTGGTGCTAGTACTGCAGGTATTGCACATGGACTCAAACTCTCCTGTATCAAACCCTTTCTCAACCACTCTTGAACTTGTCTGTTCAACTCCTCATTTTCTGTTGGAATCATTCTATGAGCTGCCTTATTTGGCAAACTAGCTCCAAGAATCAAGTCAATCTGATGACTGATCTTCATTATTGGTGGTAAACTCTCAGGTACATTATCAGAAACAATATCCTGAAACTCATCCAATATCCCAGAAACTTCTTTTGGAACCTTCTCACTATCCTCCTTACTCATTCTAGGAATCAATGCATAACACACACGCTCATGCTTCATACCTTCTAAAAAATTTCTTCCATCTATATAACAAATTCTAACACTACTGCATACCTTTTCTTTGGTCTCCTTTAGGGGTTTCACTTGTGACGAACCCCATCCTTTGTCAAGGAATAAGTGTTTACATGACCATCATGTATAGCTCACCTGTCAAACTGCCATGACCTCCCCAACAATATGTGACATGCATCAATGGGGATGATATCACAGAATACCTCATCATGGTAGCTCCTGATCTTGAACTTTACTAGGCACTGCTCATTGACCAAAACTTTGTGGTCTTTCTACAACCAGGCAATCTGATATGGATGCGGGTGTCTTTTCCTCTTCAGCTTCAACTTTGTGACCATCTCCTCTGACACCAGATTATCAGTGCTCCCACCGTCAATAATGACATCACAACATTTTCCTTCACACTTGCACCTTGTGCGAAATAGATTCTTCCTCTGTTCTGGTTCCCTTTCTTCAGTCACTAGGGCTCTGCTAATCACTAGGGTTTCTCACCTTTCAGCATCATCTGAATGTTCAGATTGGGCCTCCTCATTCGCATGCACAACCCTTCCACGACCTTCTGGCCTTTTGTTTGCCCTTCCTTGGTGTTGTGGACATTCATAGGCTCGATGCCCTTCTTCACCACACTGGAAACACGTTCCTCTGAAACCACCTCTTCTAGATCCTTATCCATATCTCCCTCGTCCTCTACCTCTTTGATCACCACTGTTTTGATCATGAGGGCGGTAGAAGTTGTCATTCCTTTGGCTTCAGCTAGTACCCACATCTTCACTTTTCTTTTCATCATCATTTCGGCTTCCTGAAGGTCTGCCATTGCCCCTTCTGCTTTGATCTCCTCGTCCTTTTTTCTTTCCATCAAATCTTTTGTTCAGCTTGTCTTCCACCTTTAGAGCAAACTGATACACATCCTCAATGGTGGTTATTCTGACTAGCCTTAACTCCACCTAAATGCTCAGTCGTAACCCATTAAGATATCGTGCTACCTTCTCCTTATTGGCCTCTGTGTGACCCATTTTGATGATTATCTTGTAAATATCTTCAATATATTCTTTCACATATCTGCTTCCTTGCTTCAACCCTTGCAATTTCTTCAACAGATCTAACTCGTAGTCCACTGGTATGAACTATTTCTTTAGTTTCTCTACCATGCGATCCCATCTAGTGATCTTGACTTTTCCTCTTCGATTTCTTTCCAACTGGACCTCTTTCCACCAAATATTGGCATAACCCTTCAACTTCATTTTCGCAAACTTAACCTGATCTGGGTCCTCTATTTCCTCATACTCAAAATATTCTTCTAACTCGTTGATCCAGTCGATCAACTCTTTAGGATTTAGACTTCCAGAATAACTGGAGACTTCTGCTCTAGGTCTTTTCCTGATCTTCAAAATGGCCCTTATTAGCCACATTTGATCTTGATCAATTGCTTCTTCTTCCTCTTCTACATCTGAACCTTCTTCCTTTCCTTCCTCCTCACTTTCCTCCCTCGGGTTTAACCCTCTTCTCAACTGCTCTTGTAACACATCAATCTGTCTCTGGAGGGCTACCAGTGCATCTCTTCCACCAGCATTTCTACCGACTTGAGCACCTCTGGCACCACCATGCCTATAGGCATCACTCTTGGAGGCATCTTTCTTGACTTTGACCCACAACTACGGTCCTAGTGCGAACTGCCTCACGATC
>VDFB02271358.1:840855984-841044087 GCA_007258455.2 Sequoia sempervirens
GCTATAAATTAACCATTCATCAAAATTTGAAATAAATTACATTTTTAGAAACTAGACTCCATTCTACAATTTAAAAAATATATATTTTTAAAAAAGTCTATTAGTTTCAAAAAAAATTAGGGGGAGCATGGCCAAAATTCTACTTTTTAGGAAGTGCCCACTTAGAAAATTAATAAAAAATCAAATATTCATTAAAACATTATCAGAAAATATCCAGTCCTTACTACATATTGTTATCTAACTTCTGACTAGGGCGATTTTAAAAATACTACAAAAAAGTCCACAGTGCTCGGGTCACACAAGAGTTGCTATGTTATGTTTTTCTGACAGAAACAACAACAATTTGTGTGTGTCCCTCTTTTGAACCCCTTAATCTCAACCATTTTCAAAATAAATTAGTAGTTTAGAAAGTAGACTCAGAGGACTATGGTCCTTGTTTTTGTTCCATCAAAAAAATTTGAGTGTAGCTATCCTCAATTTCACGTCCAAGGTCAGTATTTCCTGACTTTAGAAAAAAAGTGGCCACTTAAGCCCCTTTTTTGGGAACCATCTTGGTGCACTTACCGTAAGAGAAACTCCAACTTTGAAACAAGAGAAGGGGGAGGAAGAATAAACATCAAAGATGCCTTTGAAAGTTGTCTTGGTGCCTCCACATAATCAAATGTCACATCATGATTAGGTGCAACCTCAACTAAAGAAGGTGGATCAACAAGACCATGTGAAAATTTTGAAGCAACAATCTCCAAAGAAAGATGGTGTGATAGTAGTGCAGATACTGTCATAAGTAAAAAGGATATACCTTCAAATGCATCATCCAAATAAAAAATGTGAGATTCACAAAACAACTCTGCAAGAATTGTCAAATGAATATCCCACAAAGAATGATCTAAAGGATCAAAAACATCCTACTGTGCTAAAGAACCAACTTTTGAAGCAATAGGAGATGAATAAACATAGGTCTGAAGAACTCCAAAGAAAATGACCAATATTTCTTGAGGAATTGCTATAAACACTCGCAAGAGGGATGCGAGGCTCATAATCATCATCATCAACAAAATGATACAAGGCATAGAGATGAGACTCATGATAAAATTCACTAACAACGACTTTGCTAGTATTAGCCTCTCTAATGAAAACATAATCTATAATGAACTCTACAGTCTTCAGTACCTCACCATGAGTAATTTGATAGATGGAAAGTAGATTTGTGTGCAAATCAAGAATACAAGGTACATCTTTGAAACAATCATCACTAATCTCAACATTGCCTTGCAACATCCAAAAACTTACTATTAGTACCTAGGATGAAGACCCAAAAAAAAATAGGGATTAAAACTCATGTGATGAGATGCTCCTGAATCCAAAAAACCATCTATCACAACCAAAATGAATTGTAGGAGTTACCAATGCATGTACTTTGAGTTTATCTTATTTACCTTTCAAAAATCCATTTGCAAATCTTGCATTCCCTGACTGTGTAGGTTTGGATGAAGGTGAAGATGATGCAGATGGAGATGTTGTAGAAGGAGTCACATATGAGGGTAGTGGAATATTGTTCTTCTTCCGAAGATGTGAAAGCTCGTCAATCTTCTTCATATAACATTGGTGTTCATCTTGACCTTTCTTCTTGCAATAACACAACTAAACTTCTCCTCCTTAGGTTTATACTTTTTTCAATAGGTGGACTCATAAGATTTTGTCTTAGCCTTAGGTTTCTTCTTCCATTTGCTTTGAGATGCTTGTGCAACTATTGCATGATTCATAAACCCCCTCTAGCTCAACAAGTTTGGCTTGCTCCCTTATCAAACATCCATAGAATGTTTTTAAAAAAGGCATTTTAAATACATTTCCCAAAGCATCCATGGTGGAGTATAAGGTAGAAGAAAAACCTGCAAATGGACCTCTCAACCTAGACAAAATTAAAAAAATGGACTCCTTATTAGTTTTATCCTTTCCACATCCCGCCAATTTTGATCTCACAGATTTGAACTTGACTAGGAAATCATCAATGGAAGGAAATGCATTAGGGGAAAGAGAAGTTAATTCTACCTCTAGTTGCAAAGCACAAAACTCATTGATATGACCAAACAGGTTTTGGAACTCATCCTATACCTTCTTGGGTGTATTACACTCCTCAATGCGGAAAAGAAGATTGTCAGAAACATGCAAAGTTATTAGACCAAAAGCTTCGTCACACTTGTTTCTCTGAAAAAATGTTTCATACTCCTTGGTAAAAGTGGGTTGTTTATCATATAGTGTGGACCACAAACCCTTAGATTGGAACAACCTACACATTTCAATATTCTCGATATGATAGTTATGAGGGGTTAAAATTTTAGCCGAAAAATGAGTAGCCATGATAGAAATTTGCACCAAAAGCAAGGAAAAATACACCAAACTATAGGAAAACTAAAAAATAACTAATGAAGCCTCTTAAATTTCACCTCTTCAAAATAATTCAAGAAGCAATAATGCAAAAAGAGGGTTGATTATGTAACTGAATTTGAAAAACTATGAGCAAAAAATTGTACACCTTACTAGGTGTTTTGTGGCGGGTTCCCATTCCAAATCACTAAGCCAAATCTCCAAATCAACTTGCCAAGAACACAAGCCACCTCATGGAGCACATAAACACTTTACATGTCAAGTGTGAGTGCCAGAGCATATAAAGGCCAAAAAGATACCTTCACAACAAATGTGGGATAAATGTTCTAGTAATATGATTTAACCCTAAATATTTATTGCAAACTTTAATGCTCCTTTCAACAAATAAAAGCATGCCTCTAATAAACCACAAGCTCTACTCAGAAATTGTGCTTGCAAAAGACAAACTGCTTTCACGAAATCCTAGCAAGTTGCAAATGCAATGACCTATGGAGAAATCACAATAACAAAGGTAGCTTGCCCAAATTTGTGGGATGAATCTCTAATGAAAAAGGATAAAAATGATAGTTATGACTACAAATCATGGCTCCTAGTCTATCCATTCCTTTTTCAAACATTGCGAAACAGAGACAAAAAAACAAAATTGTGTCGTCTTACCACAAAATCGCCTCACTCTATGCAAATCACACCACAAATATGGAATTTCATGTCTCCTCTTTGACTCAAAGACCTCTTTGAATCACCTTACAATTAGACCTCCTCGTGCGTCAAACTGGTGTTGGTCCATGCTTTTCCTATGGCCAAATAAGAAGGCTACAAGCCTACTCTCTGTTTTTCCACACCATGCCCTCCAATGCACAAGAAATTGTATGCCTTCAATATATAGGAAATTCAAGGCCACATGCATAGGAAATTGTGCACTGGAAAGTCAATGTTGTGGCTTGAAATTCTCAAGTTACGTAGCGTCAAGCAAATTTTCCTACAACAAACTAGCTCACAAATCGTACGTCTCCAGAAATTTGTGGAACACATGAAGGGAAAAAATCGTGGCCAAAATAAAATATTTCACAACCTATGGATGATCACTGCATGCAAATTTTGTCTAACACCTTGTGATGAAACCTCACTCACTTGGTGCTGCTAAACACCAATTTAGTCTCCATGAAAATGGGAATGGTCTAGAAAAATAAATTCACCAATAAACTCAAAACCACTCCAAACGTGATAGAAATTTTAAGAAAAAATTCAATCTTAAAATTTCAAATGCCAAACAAAATGTAGGCAAAATAATTGCTTGAATCTCCTCGACAAAAAGTCTCTAGGAAGGTGAGTAGGAGGAGCTTTGATACCATGTAGGAGATGGTAGCTCCATCCCAGGATCCTCAACCTACAAAAAAAACCACCCTCACAGATACATGAGAGAAGCACAAAGCTATTCTACCAAATATCAAGATGATATTCAAAAAATGAGATGTGAGATGCTGAAATACATAGTGTACAAGCCTTTCAATGGCATGAGTAATAAGATTGGTGAAAAACTACTTGATACGATAAAACTACCTAAATAATTATCCCTAGGTTAAAACTTAACATTAACATGACCTAGGTGAGCAAACTCACTAAAACCTCACCATTTTTCAGTTTTTGGTTTTTAAATTTGTTCATGTTTATTTTTTGCAAAATTCATTGTTGGTAAGAAGCTTTTGTGTTATGAACACTATGAAATTTGTGTTCATAAGCATACTAAAATGTGGAAATTAATATTTTGTTCAAGAATCACTCTCTTTAAAAATGGGTTTATTTTTTTCATTACAGTAACAAATAATATTGTTCGTTGTTTTGGTGCCATAGATAAATTTGGGGTTCTCTCTTTCCTAGGTTTGGCTTCATCAATTTAGTCGTATTTATGTCATTGCTTGTAATGTTTGCAAAATAAAAGTTGGGATATTTATTTATTTCATGGTTTTTTGATTTTGGGTTTACATCGAATATTTTGTCATGTTGATTAGCGTCATTCACAATTTTGATGGTATTTTTTTCATAGGTTTTGCATTATCATTCACTTTGGTTATCATATTCTCATGAAATCTGCATTATCATTCAACTAGGTTTTCGTTGATGCCTTAATAAATAGTAGGGTGTGTTCATTGTTTCATAATCCAGTCATAAATTTGTGGGTTTCTCTTTTTATTATGTTTTGCTTCATCTATTTAGTGAGTTAAATATTGTACCTAGTTTTTTCAATGCCATAGATAAATTTTGGGGTGCTATCTTTTTCATGGGTTCTGCTTCATCAATTCAATCATGGAAAATAGAAGTTATCATTTAACTTCACAATAATTTATGCTTGTGAATGAATTGGTCATGCACAAAAGATGTGAGATTTGTTAAACTCTTACTATTTTTCATTCATAAGCTTTAAATTGTTTTTCATTACAACCATTATAGTAATAGGTTAGCAGTTGTATTTCTCTATGGTTTATATTGCAATCATTATAGTCATAGTTAAATAGTTGTGTTTCCTTGCTATAAAATGTAAGTGTGGTTCTGAGTTTGCAATGCGTGAGTATGTTTATGTTGTACATGCATTTTAAGATATGAGATGTGGTTCTATTTTTCATTGGTTCTGCTTTATCTATTTAGTCATGTAACTCCAGTAGCTTTTTTGGTGCCTTGGATAAATTTGGGGGTGTTTCTTTTTCATTAGTCTGCTTCAGCAATTTAGACATGCAATTGTTCTAGCTTTTTTATATGCCATTGATAAATTTAGTCACACAACTATTGTTGGTTAATTTGGTGCCTTAGATAAATTTGGGGGTGTTCTCTTTTACATTATCTTTTTAGGTGCCATTGATTAATGTGGGTTATAATACATCATAGGGTATCTTTGGTTTGGATTAATGTTACTTAGTAATGCAACTATTGTAGTTGTTTTAGGTGCCATTGATCAATTTGGATGTGTTACATTTTTCATACGTGTTGCTACATCAATTCAGTAATGCAACTATTGTTGGTTTTTTTGATGCCTTTTATAAATTTGGGGGTGTTATTTTTTGCATAGGTTATGATTCATCAATTTAGCCCTGCAATTATTGTAGCATTTTTTGGTGCCTTAGAAAAATTCGCTGGTGTTCGCTTTTGCATAGGTTCTGCTTTATCAATTTAGTCATGCAATTATTGTAGCTTTTTTAGGTAACATGGATAATTTTGGGGGTGTTATCTTGTTCGTAATTTCCACTTCATCAATTTAGTCACCATCTATTCTACCATTTTTAGGTGTTATTTATAAATTGGGGGGTCTTAGGTTTTTCATAGGTTTTGCTTCATCAATTCAGTCATCAACTATTCTACCTTTTCTAGGTGCCATTGAAAAATTTGGGGGTCTTAGGTTTTTCGTAGGTTCCACATCATCAATTCAATAATGCAATTATTGTAGCTTTTTTAGGTGCCATTGATTAATTTGGGGGTGCCATCTTTTTCATAGTTTCTACTTCATGATATTTAGTCATGCAACTATTGTAGCTTTCTTAGATGCCATTTATAAATTTAGGGGTGTTAGGTTTTTCATAGGTTTCGCTTCATCAATTCAATAATACAACATAGATAGCTTGTTTAGGTGCCTTAGATAAATTTGGGGGTGTTTTTTTTCATAGGTTATGCTTCATCAATTTAGTCATGCAACTATTGTATCTTTTTTTGGTGCCTTAGATAAATTTGGGAGTGTTCTCTTTTGCATAGGTTATGCTTCATCAATTTAGTCATGCAACTATTGTAGCTTTTTTTGGTGCCTTAGATAAATTTGGGGGTGTTTTCTTTTGCATAGGTTCTGCTTCATCAATTCAGTCATGCAACTATTGTAGCTTTTTTAGGTGTCTTAGATAAATTTGGGGGTGTTCTCTTTTTTATAGGTTTTGCTTCATCAATTCAGTCATGCAACTATTGTAGCTTTTTTTGGTGCCATTGATAATTTTGGGGGTGTTCTCTTTTGCATAGGTTCTGCTACATCAATTCACTCATGCAACTATTGTAGCTTTCTTAGGTGCCATTGATTAATTTCGGGGTGTTTTCTTTTGCATAGGTTCTACTTCATCAATTCAATCCTCAACTTTTGTTTCTTTTTTAGGTGCCATTAATTAATTTGGGGGTGTTATCTTTTCCATAGGTTTTGCTTTATCAATTCAGTCATGCAACTATTGTATTTTTTTTGGTGCCATTGATAAATTTGGGGGTGTTCTCTTTTGCATATGTTCTGCTACATCAATTAAGCTATGTAACTATTGTAGCTTTCTTAGGTGCCATTGATTAATTTTTCACAGTGGTACGCCCTTCCTCCATACGTTAGGAAGAAAACACTTGCATAAAAAAAAAATTAAACCCAAATATAAATCAGATATTAAATGCACAATTTATCATATATATTTGTCAATAAAACAAGTACAGGTGGTAGTCGAACAAGTGTAAGTGTTTTGAAAGTGTATCTTTTTTTGGTGTCATTAATTAATTTGGGGGTATTCTCTTTTGCATAAGTTCTACTACAGCAATTCACTCATGCAACTATTGCAACTTTCTTAGGTGACATTGATTAATTTGGGGGTGTTATCTTTTGTATAGGTTCTACTACATCAATTCAGTCATGCAACTATTGTAGGTTTCTTAGGTGCCATTGATTAATTTAGGGGTGTTCTCTTTTGCATAGGTTCTGCTTCATCAATTCAGTCCTACAACTATTGTATCTTTTTTGGTGCCATTAATTAATTTGGGGTTGTTCCCTTTTGTATAGGTTCTGCTACAATAATTCACTCATGCAACTATTGTAGCTCTCTTAGGTGACATTGATTAATTTGGGGGTGTTCTCTTTTGCATAGGTTATGTTACATCAATTCAGTCATGCAACTCTTGTAGGTTTCTTAGGTGCCATTGATTAATTTGGGGGTTTTCTCTTTTAAATAGGTTTTGCTTCATCAATTCAGTCTTACAATTATTGTATCTTTTTTTGGTGCCATAGATTAATTTGGAGGTGTTTTCTTTTGTACTTGCTTTAGTGTCCACTCCCTTAACATCTTGTGTAGGCTCATTTTAGCCCCTATATCAACCTTTTTCCCTTCTTAGGATGCTCAACACCCCTTTTTAGTAGCCACCCTTGCTCGTCAGTTTTGCATCAAACCTTCTGCTTTTCCCATTTGTGTTGTTTTGTAGCATGATGTGTCCACACACTAGTGCATCGCGTGGACATCTACACACCACACTAGGGTCTTGCAATGTGTCAATGTTCAAACGACCAATTTCAAGTATGGTCTCCACTTGTCATTTCCTTTAGTCAATGGTAACGGCTCAGAATGCCTTGTAACCGCTCGGGAAGCTTATTTTTTCTTCTCTTATCTCTTTAAAAGATGTCTTTTCAATTCATTTACACTTCTAACTCATCTCTAGCTCCATTATTCCAAGTGCTAGCTTCACTATAGCTTCATTCCAACTTCTAGCTTCTTGGCACCACCCTTTGTAGCACTCTCAAGCTTTCACAAACTCATTACAACAATACTCTTGGCTCTTACAACTCTATTGCTCTCTTCATTTGGCTCCCTTAAGCCTTGTAGTTCTATCTCCCTTTCCTTGTGCTTGTGAGCATCCTGGGATTCCATATCCCCTATTTGTTGCATCATTATTTTGTGATATGGGTTCTTCTCAAGCAGAGATTCTTTTATCACCTCATTTTATGATACGAGTTCTCCTCATCAAGCGGGGTTTGCTTTTATCACTCATACTTGGTGGTGCAGGTTTTACTCTTGAAGTGGGTTTTTCTTTCACCACACGCTTTGTTCATTTCTCTCTATCTATCTAGCTATCCATGGAGGTGGGAGCACCAAAATGGGAGTTTGACTGAGGCAAACCCCTATTCAGCCCCAACACTTTCTCCAAATATTATAGATCTAGGTATTGAAGACATTCACGTGGTGGAGGTTTCATCACTTGTGTGGTTGTAAGCATTCCCTTTCTTCTCCTTATCTCTGTCATTTCTACTTCACTTTATTTTAGTTCTATCACTTTATGTTACTTTCCTGTATTCTTGAAGTCCTTAGTAATTAGAATAGAAGTAGTTACTTCATCATTTTATGGGATAATCTCACTTTCTAGTCTATGTGAGACAGCAGCGTGCCTCTGGGATGATAGTGAGCCACACTGTCATTTGTATCCCGCTTTTCCATCCTTTTCATTGATAGCTTGTCAGTTTATCCAAAAAATCTCTGCAACCAGCTCTTTTTGATTCTAGAAATTTCACGATGTTCCTTGAGGTAGTTTAGGGTAGTTTGCCCTGTGAGGCTCTCTAAATGAAAAGAACTTGTGAGTAGCGAATCCCCCTTCTCTACATTTTGGTGAACCTAATGTGAAGAGGGTATTTTTTAAAAACTAGGAATTTATTTACCCCTACATGGCAAGGTCATAACTTTTGACTCAGTCCTCAAAATTCATAACCATTTGCACCATTGGAAAGTTCTCCTAGAGAACTACTCTAGTCCCTAAAATACAATGTCTTTGGCAACTAAATTGTAGGGATCGATGTATGTTCCAACCTAAAATTCTTCTCCGAAGATCTTCGAAAATGTAACTTAGTAGAACCTAGAAAATACCGAAAAAATCTAAAAAATCTGGATTCATAGTTTTTCTTAGTTCTATTATTAGTTGACTTGTTTATTCATTATTTATCATATTTAACTTACTATTTTCAAAATGAATATACTATCATTTTTCATTAGTTCCATTTTTTTTAATTCAAAATGTTAATGATATTCCATTTCATGCATGTGACAGTGTCTTGGCCTTGCTTGTCACTTGATATCTTTGATCCTTCTCGCAAAAGTCCTCTTGCTTCAGAGGATATTTTATTGCAATAAGATGAAATCAGTGATGCATTTCTTAATGTTACTCTACCTTCTTTTTATCCCAATACACTTTCTTCTAGAGATATTTTATTGGTGAATGATGAATCTCATATTTTTTCCAATGTACTCTCTTCTAGAGATGATGCATTCGTGAATGATGAATCTCCTTCCACATTTGATTATGTTTGGATTAATGTTGAGAATATGTCTTCAAATTATTCTACTAGTTGTGACGAGTCTATAAATATAATCTATGTCTCTACTGCCCCTCAAAGGCCTAAGAGACTAGTCATTTATGTGACTCTAGCTAGTCCTCCTCTTGAAAGGATTTGTTTTATTAATGGTGTTCCATTTGATAACGATTCTCTTGATCTTTCTAAGGCTCCCTGTTATAGAGCGGTAGCTCATACTTATGAGAATAGAATGAATAAACAACCAAGTCTTTTTCAATCCCCTAAACCTACAACTAAAGCACCTAGTGATTACAATCTTGTCGAGCAACTTTAAGTTACTTCGTATAAGATCTCACTGTGGGACTTGCTTCAGTATGCTCCGATTTAGCAAGGTATGCTTCAAGAAGCCTTGCAAAAGATCCTCTTGCCTTCTTTTTCTAGGTTGGAAGATACTGATGCATTGATAGCTCATATTCATGCAAATTCGTTGAATATTACATTCTATCGACAGGAACTCTGACCTCCAGAAGTACAAAAGTAAGTGGACCCTTTGATGATTATAGTTAATATTAATAATATTGGCATTAGACATACTCTTATTGATGCCGGTTTGACACTCAATGTATGTAGCATTGATCTATTTCCTAAAATTAATATTGATTAATCTTCTCTTAATGCTTCTTCTGTTGAAATTCATGGGTTCGATAATATCGGTCGACAAGCCTTGGGCACGATAGTCTTGCCTTTGAGGTTGAGACCCATTACTATACCTACCCTTGTTTATGTTATGTCAGAAAAATTACCATATAACTTTCCTCTTGGTAGACCGTGGATTCACGCTATGGAAGCAGTCACGTCTACCTTGCATAAATCTATTAAGTTCATTTGCAACAATAAGGTAGTTATAGTCAAGGCTGACCCTGAGGCTATGCACTTATGTGAGATGATAGCTGTTGGTTAGGTTTTGATTGTGCCTACTCATATCCCTTTAGTATCTTCCGGTGTGTCGATGTTTACTCTAGCAGTACCTACAACAAACGATTCTTTTGAGATAGATGTCCTTGAAGAAGATCCTTCTGAAGAAAGAAATCTTAAGTCCACTCTTTCTACTTCTCAAAAGAATGCATGTTTTGGTGATGATTGGGGTTCCTTATACTTTACAAACTCCTTCATTGGGGAATATAAAGTTGACATGATCTACTTAGACCTTCCAATAATATCATCCACACCTGATATCAAAGATGGTTATTATTTTGTATCGCGGGGTAGTGTGAGCAATAATTGTAATGTTCTTAATGTTGATCCTCCTTTTGAGGATAATGTTGATAGTCTTGATGATGGAGATCCCATAGAGGAGTGTGATCCCCATTACTAGAATGATGCTCTCTATGGAGATCCTCCTTCTCAAGATTTGCAAACACGTTATGGCCTTGGCTTTAAGCTTGTCTCTAAATATGGTTATGGGTATAAAGGTTGTTGGTGTAATGAACAAGGCATTCAAGTCCCTATAGAATTCACACCCCTAAGTGTAATTTGGGGCTTCGCTACTCGAATGAATGATCTAAATAGAAGCCATGGTTGAGTGACATGAATTCTTCTCAACCTCATACTTTTGAAAAGATTTTTCCTCCATTGTCTTCTATCTCTGTTTCTTATTCTTATGAGTAGTCAAACCTTTCACCATGAGAGGAAAGGTTGCTTCCTGCTGCTCATTCTTTATTTGAGCAAGAGTGTATTTTGTTGCAACTTCTCAAAGCCCACTTAATCACTCTTCCTTCTCCTACATGCAAGAAATCTCATAAACATGATAAAGAAAAACATTCTTTCTCTACATACCATCGAGTTCCTGGCCATTCCACTAGTGAATGTAAGGCCTTGAAGAACAAAATACAACTTCTTGATTCAGGTGACATCAAAATCTCGTTTAGTTGATGCACCTACGTTCTCTTCACATGACAAGTGATATTGAGGTTTACCTCTATCCTGTATGTTCTAAGTATCTTGCATGGTTCTCCTCCCCTTTATGTTGGGGGCAGTGATAACTTGTTATGTAGATGTGTGCCCTTCTTAAGGACCCCCTCTCTCCTCTCTATACACTTTCAAACCGAGTGTCCCTCTAGTGGACCCCTTGTTGTCTTGAAGGGTTCCTGAGGGACCCCCTTTGAAAGATTTTATCTCAAATGAATTCTATTGCATCTAGCTTGGGGGTAGCTTGACTAGACCTCACTTTTCAAACAATGCATCCCTTGAGTGGACCCCTCTTCTTTTGAAGGGTTCCTGAGGGACCCCTTTAAAAACTTTCCAATCTATCAATGGTCTACATGATAGTTCACGTATTTAACTGCGTAGTTGCTTTCGCTTTGCACCTGTGCTTATGAAGCCGCTTTACAACTTTGTAGAGTCCCCTTCCTTGGGTTTCCTCCATGTGAGAGATCTTTGGGGATACCTCCCTCTAGATTTGTAGGTTTGTAGGGCACTTCTTTTGAGCTTCCTTCATGTGAGAGATCTTGGGGGTTGCTCCTGTATAGATCTGGAGGTTTTAAGGGCACTTTCTTTGGGTTTCCTTCATGTGAGAGATCTTGAATGATGCCTTCCTTGGAGGTGTATAGGCCTATAAGGCGCTTACTTTATTTAGGTTTCTTCCATGTGAGAGATCTTGGAGGAAACCTCCTTGCAGGTCTGCGGGTCTATAAGGCACTTTTTTAGGTTTCCTTCATGTGAAGAGATCTTGGGGGATACCTTCGTGTAGGTCTATGAGCCTGTAAAGTGCTTACTTTCTTAAATTTTCTTTTCTTCTCAATTGCATATACTAGATCGAAGATATGCATCTTCTTCATCCTAAGTATATGCCCTTCCTCTCTTCATTTTAGAATTGTTCTCTATGTTATTTCTTAGTTTGGGGACGACGCATAGTACTGAGACAACCTTCTACATCGAGGTCTCTTTTACTTTGTTGACTCAAATCCTTTAGTTTTTTGTGCTCTAACACTATTGTCTAGTGCAGGTTTTTCTTGTCTAATGCATTTTTTTTGCAAGTCTTCAGCCTGGGGGAATGCTTCCATGGTTTAAAGAGTTTTCTACTTCCTCTACAATATCCTTCTGGCATTATGATGTTATTTATGTTTAGTAGATTTCCTTTAGCATGCATATTAGTGTAGATTCATATGCCCGCTAAAGTGGGGGGAAAATTTATAGTTGTAAAATTGCACCCCTTGCAATTTCATATACATTCTTGTACCTAATTTAGTGTCCACTCCCTTAGCATCTTATGTAGGCTCATTTTAGCCCCTGCATCATCCTTTTTCCCTTCTCAGGATGCTTAGCACCTCTTTTTGGTAGCCATCCTCACTCGTCAGCTTTGCATTGAACCTTGTGATTTTCCCATTTGTGTTGTTTTGTAGCATGATGTGTCCAAACACTAGCATGATATGCAGATGTTTGTGCACCGCACTAGTGTCCTACAACCTTTCAACATTCAAATGACTGATTTTGAGCATGTTCTCCACTTGTCATCTCCTTTGGTCAGTGGTAACGGCTTGGGATGCCTTATAACCACCTGAGAAGCTTTATTTTTCTTCTCTTCTCTCTTTAAAAGATGTATTTTCAATTCATTTTCATTTCTAACTCCTCTATAGCCCCATTCTTCCAAGTGCTTCTATCTTCACTCTAGCTTCATTCCAACTTCTAGCTTCTTCGCACCACCCTTTGCAGCACTCTCAAGCTTTGACAAGCTCATTACAACAATACTCTTGGCTCTTGCAACTCTATTGGTCTCTTCATTTGGATCCCTTAAGCCTTGTAGTTCTATCTCCCTTTCCATGTGCTTGTGAGCATCTTGGGATTCCATATCCCCTATCTATTGCATCCTTACTTTAAGATACTGGTTCTCCTCATCAAGCAGGGATTGCTTTTAGCACCTCATTTATTGATATGGGTTATCCTCTTCAAGTGGTGTTTGCTTTTATCCCTCATACTTGGTGGTACAAGTTCTACTCCTGAAGTGGGTTTTTCTTTCACCACACCCTTTTTCCATTTCTCTTTATCTATCTAGTTGTCCATGGAGGTGGGAACACCAAAAGGAGGGTTTGACTGAGGTAAACCTCTATACAGCCCCAATACTTTCTCAAGATATTATAGATGCAAGTATTGAAGACATTCACATGGTGGAGGTTTCATCACTTGCGTGGTTGTAAGCATTCCCTTTCTTCTCCTTATCTCTATCATTTCTACTTCACTTTATTTCAGTTCTATCTCTTTCTATTACTTTCATGTATTCTAGTAGTCCTTAGTAATTAGAATAGAAGTAGTCACTTCATCGTTTTATGGGATAATCTCACTTTCTGGTATGTACAAGATTCCAACACACCTCTAGGATGCCAACATGTTGCACTATTGTTCGTATCCCACATTTCCATCCTTTGGTCAAGAGCTTGTCAGTTTATTCAGGAAATCCTTGTGACCCACTCTTTTTTATTCTAGAACTTTTGTGATATTCCTTGAGGTAGTTTAGGGAAGTTCACCCCATGAGGTTCTTTGAATGAAGATAACTCATGAGTAGTGAATCCCCCTTCTCTACACATACCACATGTCATCACTCTTTACAACTCAAAAATTTTGTACATATGTATACCCAATTACATTCGTATACATCAATTAGGTTGGCCTAATTAGATGTAGCCCTATTTAAATTTAAAATTGCCTTGTTAGCTCCATACATGATTCAAACCTTCTTTACACTCAAATAAACCATGCAAAACTTAATTTTGGTTAGCATAGATCTAAAATAGACCCCCTTAACATCTGCAATACATATTTAATCTCCATAACATATATCAAGCATTAGGTCAGCTAGGAATTAGACCTAATCACAAAATAGGTTAACTAAACATACACCAACAATCCAATTGATCATATAAATACTCACCATCTAGAATATATGTATTAGTGAAACCTATGAGCAATATCCCAAAATTGATAAGCTTGATTCTTAACACCAGAGGAGTGCGAACCAGATTACACATAACCATTTACACTGTATAAAGCTGAAAAATAAATGTCAAACTTTTGACACTTGTAACTTTCAGTTGGTTTACCCAAAATAACTGAAAACTTGATCATAGATGCGTATAATATCCATGAATAACATACTATAACCTCATAATCCAATCTTAAAACATGAGCAATTTTAGACCAAATTACTAGATTGATGTGTCACCAAAACTATTTACCTGATTAGACAAAAATTTCAACAAAAAATGTTGGCATCAATGACAACACAAAAAAGGGTTCCTTCTTCATTCTTTCAACAATCTTCCCCTTTGTCATTGATGGCAACATA
This sequence comes from Sequoia sempervirens, assembly GCA_007258455.2. Classification (NCBI taxonomy): domain Eukaryota; kingdom Viridiplantae; phylum Streptophyta; class Pinopsida; order Cupressales; family Cupressaceae; genus Sequoia; species Sequoia sempervirens. The sequence goes on from VDFB02271358.1 coordinate 840,870,759, forward strand.
TGCCAAAAATGAGTTTCCAAAAAAAATCAAAAACTCAAAACATACACCACCAAAAACTAAGAATATACATGATATCCCCCTTTAACTTTACCAAAACTTTTCAATTCCTCTCCTCCTTTGACATCAAGGACAAAGGGTGTTCCGGTAACACACATGTAAGCTCTAAAACAACTGAAAAGCATCTAAAATGTATTGAATCCCCCTTAGGGATTGATCCCAAAGAAAATTTGATCCGAACACATGTACACAGATAAACTAAGAACAATGAAATAGTATACAAAAAAAGTGTTCATCCGGAGGAGGAACTTTCCAATTCATCAAGAAGTGCTTGCCAAGAAGATTTTCCTTCATTCCAGATCCTTTTAGTATTAGCAAGAGATTTGTAAATTGATTTCAACTCAACTAAGTTTTCCACTCCTTCCAGAGTACTTGGATTAGGATATCTCTTTTCAAGCCTTTCTACACAAGCAAGCACACTGGATACTATTATATACTTGGTCTTCACCAAGTCCCCAAGCTGTCCAAGTTTCCTTATTATGTCTTCTTTCTGCCTTTGAAGAGTGAAAAAAATATTTTTCATATCAGTGATGGTAGTCCAAGAGATGTAATTGTTTTCTTGTGCTCTGGAGGCATTAGATATCCACTCTATTGAGTCCATTAAGTCCTTAATGCCTTAGTGGAATCTAGCCACCTCATGCAATACAAGAATAATGCATTAGCTTCATCTTCACATATTTGTACACATCCTTTAGAAATTCCCTTACCTTTCCATGTTTGGATGCACATCTTTCCTGTAACTCAAGAAGTCTCTTCTCAATAAGTCTTGATTCCACTTCTTTCTTAGTCCGCTCCTTCAAACCGAAGGCATAATCCTTGAGATAATCAACTATAAAATTTAAATTTTTAATGGGTGTCAAGGAATCATCAATTTTGGTACTAGAGGTAGCATTTTATAGAGACTTGATTGCATCATCAATTAGGTCAATCCCCTTCTGATGAGTCTCTATAATCTCCTTTCTCTCAAAGGCATGAAAAGCAGCTCCGAGCTCTAATCTCTAAATAGGTGAGATAATATTAAGATCTACACAACCTTGATGCAACAAGAGCTAAATAAATTGAGGAGGAATGACCAGTTGGAACCTCATTTGTCTTGTCAAAAGAACCTTAAATGCATTACTGAAGGATTCTTCGAATGACTTGGTTAGGTCCATAATCTTTTGAGGTTCTTCTTCATTATTTCCAACCATTGTTTCTTCTTTATTCTTCTCTTTCTCTTCTTCCTCTTGTTTGTCTTCCTTATCAGAGGGTTTTTCTTTCTTTCCTTTATCTTCATCCTCCTTTTTGTCCTTATCATTTTTATTATTGTTATTCTTTTCTCCTTGACCTTCATCTTCTTCTCCATTTTTATTTTCCTCACCTTCAATTCTAGCATCATCATTTTTTTGTCAAGGTGATTCTTAGCTCAACATCATTTTTATCCTGATCCTGTTCTTGTCTCACATTCTTGTCTTCTGTGTAAGCATTGGTGGTAGTGTCTATGTCTTGTGGAGGAGCAAATGTCTCAGGAGAGCATTTGTATCATCAACCGGTGGTGGTGTGAGCACCACATTCTCTGTATCAAAAAATTCTAAAATGACTTTTGCATTATGAACATTCACTTCTTCTATAACTTCCTTGAAAAAAGGAAAATTTGTTTTAGGAGGAGGAATATTTTCCTCTACATCAGTAACCTTATCCTTATCAAGCTCGTTACCTTGATTTATACTAGATGATGAAGCTACAATCATCCCAAATTTTTCTACAATTTTTCTCACAGTATTTACAGTTTCTTGTTTCAACTTATCAACACTATCTTTTTCTCTTCCATAAGTATTGTGACCCTTTGTTTTACTCTAAACTCTTTTGTATATATTTCAATTAATGTGGTTTTGTCATTTTCACTTAAATATGATCCAATTTCCTCTAGAGCATCAACTTTCATCTTGTCATTAGCCTCAATTGCTTCTCGCCTTCTTTCTACCAAGGTTTCCCACACAACACTAGGAACCTTCTTCCTAATGTTATCCATATTCACTTCTAAAATAATCACATATTCAATGATGGCTTCAATAATTGTTTCATGTCTTCTTCATCCATTTCATCATACATTTTTGTAGTTCCTTCTAACAAATCATGTTGTAACATATTTTTGACCAAAACATCTAACTTTATTGGTGAACAAGATCTTACCGGAGGAGTTTTCTTCTTCTTCTTTTCAGGCTTTGAAGAGTCTTCCTTTGATTTATTTTCCTTCTTCTTCTTAGGATTCTTGTGAGTTTGTACTGTGAAAGCCTCATTTTCTAATTCTATTTCCTCTTCTTCTAAAGTGTCCACAATATCATTTTTGGGTTTCTTTGCTCCGGTGCTTGCTTCTTGAGATGCACCTACACCGCTTGTAGTGGAATTTCTTCCTTTTTTGGGTACATTATTCTTCTTCAAATCTGAGCTTGATCTCTTCTCCTACAACAGCACTTGATTCTTTCCTCTAGATTCCTTTGGTTTCTTCCTCCTTCCAGAGGTATAGGGGGCACTGTTAGAGGCATATTCTCCTTTTTGTGGTTCGGGTGTTGGGTCCGGAGGTTGTAGAGGCCACTTTAGTTATCAGAGCACTAGGCTCCACTTTCTTTCCTTTGATGACAACTATACCAGATGGTTTTGGCAATACAGAGGTAGGGGTGGAAGTTGATCTTCTAGATCTTCATGGTCTGGAGGACTCATTGGTTGTACCAACTACTTTAGCATCCCTTTTTGCAGCAATTTCCCTTAACCTATCCACTTAACCTTTTTAAATTCCATGTAACCCAAAGGATTGCTCTACTTTTTTTTTTATTCTTTTGGTCCTTGTAGGTGCTAATGTTTCCAAGTGTATTTCGGTTGATTTTTTCTAAAGTGTGCCATGTCTAAACAAAGAGGAGTCCTTAGGACTCTTCAACAATAATTCAATGTATCCCTCAACATCTTTCTGAGAAACTTCATAACCGAGAGGCTCAATCCATATTGTCCTAGGTTCAACAACTTCTATTATACACTCATCTGTAGAAACAATAAAAGTGATCTCATTTACGTAATTTTATACAAGATTCTGAGGAATCCTCTCTCTATCATGCATGTTGTTTTGGAGTGTACTACAAAGAATACAACCAACATTATCTTGAGCCTTGTAATCACCAAATTTGTGCATATAATCAAAAAATTTATGGCCTACTGGTATGATTCTATCCCAAATCATGTCTCTTCTTCTAGGTAGCTCTCTCAAAAGTAGAACAACAAACATACAACCAAAGTTCCAAATTTGAAAGCATACTTCGTTTCTCCTGTTTGTCTTAGATTCTCCAAATGTTATTGCTAGAGCAACTCGCATAGGTCATAGTCCTTGCCATTCACCACCATATCATAGGCAACATAGATTGTAGTTGTAGACATAGAATTGTCCTTGTTAGTGAAATAAATTTCGTGACCTATCATGATTGATGCATACTTCATAGCAAGGTTAATGGTAGGCTTAGGTTTTAGTGCTCTTCTATCAAATGTAACCCAATCAACTCAATTAAGAATTTATTCTTCATAGAATTTAGTACCAATATAGGTCTAGTATCACATAAACCACTTACAACATTGACTACTTCCTTAGAATTGAGTCTAAACATGTATGTCCACATATATTTATCACACATTTTTCTCAATGCAAACCTCACATACTTTGCATCCAGGCTACTACTGTAGTTGGGAAACCAATTCCAAATATCCAATTTCTTCTGTTCAAGGTTAGCATATTATGGTTTTACCAAGAAGTCATCTCCGGTCAACTTCTTAGTCCATAAATACTTGATCTTCTGGTGATCGTATTCATCTAATTTACCATGTATGTAGATCCTTGTTTCCTCAATAGGTAAAAACCTCAGAGGAATTTTTGAAAAAGCACCTTCGAGGTTATTTTCAAAGACTTTCTATGAAAACCTCTTGAATTTAGGTTTAGGTATTTCAGTGATGTTAATTACAGTCAGCGTAGCCATTATATTCTCAATTCAATCTCAAATGCTTATAAATTCACTTTAATTTCAAACCCACAAAGCATATATAGCTGTAAATACCTTATATATGCATGACAAGATGTTGGGTTTGAATGTTCTACACCAAATTACTTTAAATCATTTTCAGTCACTCTTTTTTTCTCCAAATATACAAAAGTGATTAGAATCGACTTAGAAACTCAATTTATGCCTTATTGATTTTCCCTAATTTCACATTAATTGCTTCAAGTTCCAAAACGTTTCTAAACACTTCACTAATAGATTGTAAACCCTAAAATGATTCACAATTCTACATATTTGAAAATTTTCCACCATAATATTTTCCAAAAGCTTAAGAATACTATTTTTCACCATATATCTTTGTGTTGAACTATTTGACACCTCATATTTCCAAGGGGTTATTAGATTTTTTTGTTATTTCTCTCCCTAAGCCCATGCCTAGGTTTAATTTCTAGGAGAATTATCTACACCAGAGGGAGATACGAATGCATTTGATTCATCCTTGTTCTCGGGTTCCTCTTTCTTTCTCCAAATCTTTTCAATTTCCTTTAATTTAGTAGGATCAACTTTCTTCACTGGTTCATTAATCTTTCTCAGATTAGTTTTCCTTCTATTCTTCTGCACAATCTTGAAATTTGTCTAGGTTTGTTGCAATTGTAGCATACAACATTTTTCAAACCAAACTAGCTTCCATTCATTCTTGATTTGCAATAGTTACCCTTATGTCCAAATACATTGCATGTATAATAGTAACCATTCAAGGATTGAATCATTCTACTAGTATTAAATCTATTTATCATCTGACTTCTGCATTCAGTAGCTTTATGTCCAAACTTCTTGCCTGCAAAATATTTTCTAGAAAAGGATCCAAAATTTTGATTCATTCTACTTCTAAATTCTCTAGCCTTATGTCCATATTTATTGCATGAAAATAAAATACCATTGAAAGATGGGTACCTTTAAGCATTTGGTTGTTTGATAGGAGGTCTTCCAACATTGTTTCTTTAATTTTTGAATTTTCTACCATTTCCTTGAGTCTTCTTTTGATTGTCAACTTTGTTAGAAGTCTGATTTTCCTTTGAGATTTCTCCTCCTTCAAGTCCCAAACCGCCTTTATCTTTAGATGGTTTATGTCCTGCAAGTAGTTCATCAAGCATTGTAGTCCTTGTTTTGAATTTTTCCTCATGAGCTCTTGTCTTTTCTATATTTGATCTTAGGTTTACCACTTCTTGTTCAAGTTTTTTACATTCATTAGTCTTTCTTTTTACTCTTTCAGTTAGGCATTCCTCAATTATTTTCTTTTCTTGCACTTGCACTTTTAGTCATGCGATATCTTCATTAGCCTTCTTCAATTGTTCATTAACTTCTCTATGTCTTTCTCTAAAATTCTTGATTTGTTCTCTCAACTTTTTGATACATTCATTTTCTGCCTCTAGGCTTTCCTTTAGACTTTTGTTCTCACCTTCAACTCTGTCAAGATCTTCAAGACTAGCTTTAAGTTCTCTATCAAACATGCAGTCATGTTCAATGTAACCAATTGCAGAAATTTCTTTTGAATGAATAGGAAACTTTATCAACCATGTGTTCAATCTCCAAGATCTTCCTCAAGTTGTTAGTCGTCTAGTATTTTTATGTGGAAAGCCCAAGAAAGCCCAAGATCTTATAACACATGAAAGATATCACAAGACCACATAACACATGAACACTAGTATTTTTATGTGGAAAGCCCAAGAAGGGAAAAACCATGGTGAAGATTAGCTCACAATATATTATAATTGGTTATAAGATATTACAGGGGCTTACTGCTAGGACACACTATCCTTATAAGGTTCACATCCAGAATTAGATACAAAACAAAAGTGGCTATACAACTAAAGTGTGAACTAATACAAAGTGCACCTTCCTTGTGTTGAATTCTATTCCTTTGAAGCTTTCAATACAAGACACTACTCTTCTTAGCAGTCACTTAATATTCACAAAATTTTTGCACTAATTCTAATATCACACATACAAATTCACAAGTTCACACAATATCATATCGTTCCCACATCCTACCACATGTCATCACTCTTTACAACTCAAAAATGTCCAACATATATACCCAATTACATCCACATACATCAATTAGGTCGGTCTAATTAGAGCTAGCCTTATTTAAATTTGAAATTTCCTTGTAGGCTCCATACATGATTCACAACCTTCTTCACACTCAAATCAACTATACAACACTTAATTGTGGTCAGCATAGATCTAAAATAGACCCCCTTAACATCCACACTACATATTTAATCTCCATAACATATATCAAGCATTAGGTTAGCCAAGAATTAAACCTAATCACAAAATAGGCCAATTGTACACACACCAACGATCCATCTGATCATATAAACACTCTCAATCTAGAACATATGTAGTAATGACACCTATGAGAAATATCCCAAAATTTCTAAGCCTAATTCTTAACACCAGAGGAGTGCATACCATATTACACATACCCATTTACACTATATAAAGCTAAAAATTGAATGTCAAAATTTTGACACTTGTAACTTTCAACCGGTTTACCCAAAATAGCTGAAAACTTGATCATAGATGCATATCATAGCTAGGAATAACATAATATAACCTCGTAAGCCAATCTTACAACATGAGTAATTCTAGACCAAATTATTGGATTAAGATGTCACCAAAACTATTTACCGGATTAGATAAAACTATCAAAAAACAATGTTGGCACCAATGACAACACATCAAAGGGTTCCTTTTTCATTCTTCCAAATAATTTGGCTTAAAAAATATTAAGGACATTCTTTAATGGGTAGGGGATGGAAATAACTTAGTGACTATGGGGACTTCCCTGAATTCCATGGTGGAGTTTTTTGAAATAGTTTATCTTTAATACGTAGCTCTCTGTATACTTGTATAGCTTGCAAAGACCATATAATTTAACTCCTATGCATGACTATAAAGAATGGCTAAGCCATGTGGATTGAACTTTTGTGGTGAAAAAGCATCTTACAAAGACAAAACTAGGCTTATGATGACCCATAAAGGAAAGTTCATGTACCGGGATAAGCAGTAATACTAATGCAACGTGAAAGGACATTTCTTTCTTTTGTTATTTTTATGTAATTATTTTTATATACTCTGTTACAATGTTTTAAAATTAATTCAAAATCTAGTAGGATTTTGGTCTCCTAGATCTAATGTCGGCTTGTAGTGTTGCAATTTCAAGATTTATGGCATAATTGAGTGTAAATACAAGGTTCATTCACTCATTTTCACCCAAGACTTTTGTGAGAACATTCATAATAGAAAATTAAGTTCACAAGAGCATTCAAGTATACACAAGGGCATTCAAGGGAAAATTTCTTCATCAATTGTTGCAACAATTCAATATCCTTCATCATGTCAAGCGTATCAAGCATCAAGCATGTTGTTGAGCTAGTGTTGTGATGTTGCATCCAAGATCCAAGGACAAGCATTGTTCTTCATTCATTTCAAGATCAAGATCTGCATCCTTTGCCACTTCATGCTAGGTTGCAGATTTACAAGACATCAATCAAGGTATCATTGTCCACATTTCATGTCCTATGTTTCATGTTAATCTTTAATTATCTTATCATTTGGTTTAATTACCTACAAGGCATTTGACCAAGGAAAACCCCTATCCACTGACAATCAACAAGTTTTCCCCTCTTTAATGTGTGATTACAGGTTTGTAGATTGAAGAAAAGTGGATTGGAATCATTCAAGAGTGCCAAAATGATGAAGTTGCAAATGTTGTCATGAAAATTTGTCAAGACTCACATAAACTCAAATCTAGGGAAAAATACCCATCCAATTTGCATGAAATTAGTTGGAAAGAGCTTATTTTATCCATCTTTAGAGGCTTGCAAAGTTTCAGTTCAAGATTTTTCTCCTAGGACACTTCGTGACAAAACAGGACTCATCCCCCAATAGTGGCGAATGAGTCTCACTGTAGGTGTTTTTTGGAGATCTTTACAAATTTGGATACCCTTTTGGCTAAAACTTACTCTGGTATAGTTTTCCAGAACTGGGATTGATTCGCCCAGAATGGCAAATGAGTCCCACCAAGCCTAAAAAGTAGCAACTTTAGGATTTCAAAGCTCCATTTCATCTCTCTTCAGATTACAGGTGCACACTTTCAATTTTGTAGCTTTATATTTTGTTTCATGGTCATTTCTAGGTCATTTATTGAAGCATTAAATCAAACTAGGGATTTTCATTTCATCCTTCATTGCATTGTCTTTCCCAAGTCCAAACTTGGTGGTGAACCCCTCATTACATATCATTCAACCCCTAGGAAAATATCTTTTGCATTGGAATCTCAAGGATTTTTTGTTGAGTGAAAGGTTGAGATTTGTCTCTCTCCTTTTAGGTCCAAAACCTTAAAGGTGTAAGAGAGTCTGCAAATTTCTTCTTTTCAATTGTCAATGTGGATATGACTTGCCACCATACCTCTACAATCACCATACCCCTACAACAAGATACTCTCAAGGCAACACATCATTGTGCATGAATATCACTGGAAAACTGTGACTGATAAAGCATTCATGGAAATCACTGTTAAAACATCACTATGCAAGATCAATAGTCCAAAATTAATAAATATTACTATCGACCTTTGACCTACAAATCTATAAAACTTGTTACAAAGATCACCTAAAAATTGTGACTGAACACACATGAAAAGCATGGTTAATCAACAAACATGGCATTGTTCTGAGAGGAGTAAAAGGTGTCAAAGTATCATATCACTAACAAAATCCATATTACACTGTCATGGCAAATATCAAGCAGGGGTTGCTACTCACTCTTGAAACAAAAATCATCATACCACTATCCCTGCAAATATCAAACACTCACTGTAAATATCAAACTATCACTAACTCTTGCCAAATCACTATCTAAACAAAGAGTACCATTATGTCAAAACTTGACAATGACTACTAGCATTGTAAAATCAAGGAAAATTACAATAAAAAACCTCAATCTACAACCAAATCTGAAACAAACATTCAAGATTCATGGACTAGGAATAAAGATATAAGCTCCCCCTAAAACCATGCTAAAAAAAACTCATCTAGTGAAGAGAGGCAAGAGAAAGAACACCTAAACTCTCCCTCAATTGTTCAAATGCATCATTAACCTTACTTAACTTACAACCTGTTATCATGGGAGTGTTGACTGATTTAAATTCATCCATTTGAAACCTTTTAAGCATCTCCTTTGCATACTTAGTTTGAGAGATAAATATTCCTTTATCAAGTTGTGGAACTTGCAATCCAAGGAAGAAGGACAACTCTCCATTTAATGCTCTTGTCCTTGTAGGACCACACAAATCTGTATGCACTAATTGTAAGGGTTTTATAAATGAGTGTTCTTTTTTCTTGAAGTTGATTTTGGTTTGCTTCCCATGTTGGCATTCATTGCATATCCTACTCATAGGCTTGTTGATTTTAGGAATGTCTCTTAAATTTTGGTTTCTACTAACTTTGATTAGATTATCAATGTTTAAATGTCCAAGCTTTCTATGCCACACCCAAATTTCTTCCACTTGTACCATAAGACAAATGCTTGCATATCCATCTTTGGTTTTAGTCCCTATGAGACTACACATTGCTTCTTGTCCTTAAACCTTTAGCTACTAACTTTCCTTTTTTCTTCTTTATTTCACATCCTTGATCATCAAACAAAATGTTATATCCACTATCACAAATTTGACTTACACTCAACAAATTGTGTTTAAGACCTTCAACAAAGTAGACATCATGAATATGTGTTTTTCCATCTAAAAGTAATGTACCTTTACCTCTGCTTTGGATAGTGTTTTTGTCTCCAAACTTGACAAACCCTCCATCATGGTCTTCAAACTTGGTGAATTTTCTCTTGTCACCTGTCATGTGGTTTGAACAACCACTATCTATGATCCATGAATCCTTCTTCTTAGCATGTAGGGAAGCTTGCACAAACATTGATTTTTCAGTTTTAGTGACCTTTTGTTTTTGCCTTCAAATAGATTTTAACTTATCCTACTTCTTATCAAGGTTTGTAAGATTTATCTTCTTCATAGAATGATCATTACCCCTTTTCTTTTGTTTATCAAGACTAGGTCTACAATACTTGGCTATGTGACCAAAGTTATTGAAATTGTGGCACCTTATATTGTTTAACACCATGAAAGGAGTTCTACCAATAAATTTAGATCTTCTTCTAAGGATAACCATAAAATCATTAGCTTTGTGACCATACTGGTTACAATAGAAACAATAACCATAAAAGTAAGAGTTAAATCTCAATGATGCACCCCTTCTTGCAAGAGTTGAACTAGTGAATCTTTTGTTTTTGATTTTTGATGAACTATTTGCATTGACATTGTTGTTAGGATAGTCATAATCAGCATGTGTATCACCTAGGTTACTTTGCTCAATTTCTTCCTTTTGAAGATTATGAGTTTTTGAGTTTTGTCCAACTTCATACCCCAAACCAGTCATATCTTTGAATCCTTTTTGTTTTCTCAAAATATCTTCCAATTTGTTGTTGTCATACCTTTCTAGCCTCTTCCTTAAACTCACAATTTCTACCTCTAAACCTTGACAAATATCCTCTTTGGCTTCTAACTCATTTTTTATCACATCTTCAATTCTTTTACTCTCTTCAAGTTAAATTTTTAGGTTGATTATTAGTTGGTCTAAATATTTGATTGTTTTGACATCTTTCAAGGCTTCCTTCTTTAATATTTTTATTTCCTTTAGAGCACAAGTTAGTTCTCCTTCAAATTCTATTTCACTTTCTTCAACTTGTTGGTTCTTATCAAAAATTTTGTCATGTTTATCTTTTTGTTTTTCATTTGATCATATAACAGTAGCCATAAAAAGAGTTTCTTCTTCATCACTAGTACTTTTAGAACTAATATCAGTTATATTAGTGTCCTTGATAAACTCTTTTTCTTTTTTAAAGTTTTCTTTCTTCTAAAATTATACCGATTCATTTTTCTTTGTTTCCTATCATCTTCCACATCACTCTCAGATTTTTCATAAGGAAACTTTGCAGCAAAATGTCCTATTTTTCTATAGTTAAGCATTTGAAAGGAAGTTTTCCTTTGTACTTTACTGACCCCTTCTTCAACCTTCTAGCAAAATTTGACTCTTTTTCATCTAAGTCTTTAGATTTAAAGTCCATTTCTTTGTCTTTCTTCATAGTTTTAAATGTTGCTTCCTTGTTCGTGGATACTTCATTGTGTGTTCTCATTTCATAGGTAGTCAATGTTCTATGTAACTCATCTAAGGTGAATGTTTTCAAGTTTTTTTCCTCTTCAACAATAGATACCTTAGCATCATATCTAGAAGGAAATGATCTTAAGAATTTTTTGACAACAATTGACTCTTCAACTTCCTCACAAAGACCTCTCATAGCATTGACTGTTTCATCTACTCTAAGAATATAATCTGCAATCTTTCCTTCTTCATTTTTAATCCTTCAAACCTTGCTCTAAGGGTTTGCAATGACTTCCTTGATTTTGACATCACCTTTATAAATACTGACTAACTTGTCACAAACATCTTGTGCACTCTTACAATGCATGACTTTAACAAGGATGTCATTTGTCAAACCACAAAGGATGACATTCTTGGCCTTTGTATTTCATTCATAAGTCTTCTTCTCATTAGCAGTAGAAGGAGGTGTTGAAGGCACCGTATAACATTTTTATACTAATTTTCATACATCAAATCCCAAAGAAGACAAGTAAAAATCCATCCTAAAACTCCAAAAATAAAAATTAGTGCCATCAAACAAAGGTGCTCTTAAGGTAGAAGATCCTTCTTGATTAGCCATAGTATTCCACTATCAGGATCAACCCAAGTTGATTAAAATTCTACAGGGAACCTGCCACTTTGATACTAATTGTAGGAATACTCGATATCACTAAGAGGGGGGTGAATCAGTGATGTACAAAAAATAAAGCAATTAAATGAATTTAACTTTTGAGAAGCACAAACTTCAATGAAAACACACAAAGATAACCATGACACAAAATTTCTAAGTGAAAAACCCTAGAAATGGAAAAACACTATGTGAGTTGGTTGGGTTTGAAGAACCAACCCAATCCTCACAATGTGTTCACCGTTAGGTCTCATTGACCAAATTATCACTGAATACAATAGAGAACCAACTCCTTATGAAATATAGAAGCACCAACTCTAATGAAATATAGGAGCATCAACTCCAAATAAGGAATGAAAGACAAACATATAGAGTACCACTTTGTTTACAATATGATTCAGAACAATAAACATTCAACCCTTATCTCTCCTTGCATACATGTGTCATAGTTTCTTTACAAGAATCTTCTTATCTCAACACATACAAACAAGACTTAAAAGCTGATGAGCAAAGGATCTTCAAACTCTACACACACCTCAACTGTAACCTTCTTTGAATGAACAAACAAATGACACAACAAGACTTTTTCATAATTATATTTCCTATTATGACAATCAACCCTAGAAAACTCACATGGACATTTACAAATTCAAAGCACTGTTAAATCAAATCACATACTATTATTTCTTCAATTCAAACTCCTGTTACCTATCATATCACACTCAACTATGCAAAGTAATTATAATCCATGAATATTGTCATACAAAGGCACAAATAAGCCTTTTATGCTTTGCTATTCAAGTCCCTATCCCTATGTATTACTTGAACTCAAACATGGTATTGTAGTCTTCAAAAAATTCTCACACAGCTCAGGCCTCCATCAAAAAACACTTGATGTGGTGGCTTCAATTCGAATACCATTGCTACCACATAACAATTACAAAACATTGTGTAACTGAAACTAGGTCAAAGACATCCATATACCCATCAAAGTGATAACCTCAGGAGTAGTCGTTCTTTAGTTTTAAATGTGAACCTTTGATCTTCAACATCCACCAATTCATCAATTAAATAAATACCATTGATCTTCTTTTGAGTGGTGAAGAATAAACCTTTAACTTGTCTACCAGTTACAACAAAAGTAGGGGTTGGTTGTCAATGTGCCTAAACCCTCAAAACAATCACTTAAGTGATTTTCCATCAAAAATAACAAGTCAAAAAGCATTTATAACATAAAGTGAAATCTGCATTGATAGTCTTCATAAGACATAAACCCTAATTCTCTTAGGATATATAATAAACCTAGGGTTTTAGATATGCTTAGTACTTTAGGTTACAAAGTATAGAAAGTTCAATAACCAAAACCCTAAAATGGGATTACCAACACATTAATTCACCATATATAAGGCTCCAAAATACATAAGAAATAGAAACAATGCCAACCTTCTTGAAAAGGTAAAGAACAAAATCCAACCCTAATCCTCATAAGGATACCAAAAGAGAGGTCATAAACACTAATCAATTTGCAATCTTTTGAGACTGCAATCAACAATGCTCAAAGGAAATGATTCTTCAAGACTATAATCTCTAACCATGTATTTGCCTTTAACAAACATGCTTTTATGTGAAAAATCTCATTGAAAATCCGATTTATAAAAGATGACAACTTGTGATATGATGAAGGACTCCTATGAAAAAAAGACTCCATGAATAAACAACTCCAATTCACCTTCGCACTATAGCCCTGAATGATCAACAATCACTTTGTGATGGAAACCTCTAAATGATCATGCTCAATAAATGCCATGAAATGAATACAAGCACCTTTGTCATGAAGCAACTCTATTATAAAGTATCAAAGGACAAATACCATTGCAACTCTATCATAATACCACTACAACTTTGTCATAAAGATGACATCAAAGGAAAGGACAAATACCACTTTGCATCAACACCATGAATGAACAAGTACACCTTCACTTTTGCACCAAACATGAAAGGAATGAACAAGCACACCTTCACTTTTGCATCAACACCATGTCACTTTTACATCAACATACACCATGAAAAGGAATGAACAAGTACATTTGACATCTTTGGCATCTGTGACATGCATTAACACAACCTTTGACATCAATGACAAATAGCATCAACGAAACCTTTGACATCAATGATAAACATCAACATAACTTGGGTCTACTTGATAGATTATTTCTTATGCCTGAAGTTGCATTATAGAATCAAAATGTTAACATTTCTTTATCATTGTTTGCAACATTAGGTTGATATTGGAAAAACACTATTATGAATGTCTCCTTGTGGGAATCAATTCTAATCTAACAAATGAACTTAAATTAGTATTAGAGGCATAAAAAATATATGAATGATTTATGTTTAATTAATCTCTCAAGAATTTAGTTAACAATTGAACTTTAGATTCTATTGAAAACTAAAGATTTAGGAAATTTTAATGAGTTAAGAAAATAAGGTGTGAACTTATACATAGACATTTTTTATTTAAATATAATTATATTGAATTTATATAGATATTTGTTACTCAAGTCATGTTTAGATTTACTACTCACATATATATACATGTACATCATGTATCTCACTCTCTATGTGTGTGTACACATGCACATACACACAAAATTTTACTATCATATTTATATTAAATGTATATTCACTACTTACACATATATACACAAAAAAAATTGCATTTACATCCATAATATAAACATTCATACTTTGTCTTCTTACAAGTTCATTAAATATATAGATTGCATACACATAAATCGTATGTCTAATATAAACTTACTCACTATTGTTACATGCTCATTGAATATATAAATTTGAAAAGAGAGTTACAAGTAAATTTAAATTTATATTTTGTATTGAATTTTATTATATAATATTTTTTATATATTAATATTTTATTTTTTATTTATGCCAAAGGCGTATCCTATTTCAACAAGACAAAGCTAAAAATTACAATCCAACTATTATTATCATTTGCCGACCATTGCAATTCTTTCAGCCATTTGTTTGACTACCGTATAATAAGAAAACAGTAAACTGTCACATAAAGACCATGTGAAAGAGAGGACAGACATTGGTAAATGAGCCAAAAGCATGACAGGTGGCGTGTAGGAAAAGTAATTTTTGAAACTATTGCTTCTGGATTTGATTTTGTGCACTCTTTTTTCATCAAATCCAGAGTGCACACAATCAAATCCAGAAGCAATAGTTTCAAATTCATATGGATTGTGGAAATCTAATTACATTTATATAATTTCTTCTTATATTACTTTTACCATCCGTTTAAACTTTACTTTCTACTATTACCGTTTTGATGTCGTGAATATTGATCAGTTTTCTCTTCCAAATGCGCTGGCACCGTACGTTTGTGAATACTTTAATTATGAACGCTGACTGCAATGTCCCTTCGCAAGTATCTTTACAGCTGTCCTCCACCGATAACTTTGACGCTATGAATGTTGTATTATTATAAACGCTGACTGCAATAATAATAATAATAATAATATTTTATAGTCCATGAATACCAAGCGATCTGTTTTTGGGTCTATAGACAGCTTACAGTATATATGGGACTCCTCGTACTCCTAATCTGAGGGAGGCACCCAACTCGTGCTCCACAATATGAGGTGTACATACCTTACCCCCTACAAGATTTGAACTTGTGACCTCTCTTTCAAGAGTACAAGTTCTCCACCATTAGGCCAACTCAAGCTGTACAGCTATCCTCTGCAATAACTTTCCCTTCGCAATTATATTTACAGCTGTCCTCCACCCATAACTTTGACGGTGTAAATGTTGTATTATTATAATTAGTAGGATTCCCTTTCAAATGCGCTGGCACTCTACATCCTTCAGCCATTCATTTTCTATCGTCCTTTTGCTCTATCTTCTAGTTCAATTATTGACACGAATAGCCATGTGGAAGGAGATGGGTTACTATGATACCTTGATATATATCCTTCTCTAAATGTGCAAAATAACTTAAAATGCAAGTGATAAAATACCAAAGACACCTCAAGATTAGCCAAAAGAGTGATAAACAATAAGGAAAATGGACTAAATAAGACACAAACGATTTCACCTTCCTTGCTGTTGATTTCTCATTGATTGGCCCTTGATTGGAATGATTTGTGTGCTCCTTAGATGATGGATTGAGTGACTAAATGCAAGATTAGATGTGCAATATGATCAAGAGAGATGGCTGAAATGATGGCAAAGGATTGAAGATGTAAATTAGCAGCATGTAGTTATGAAAATTCTAAGTGTTGAAAATTCCCTTGAGGAGGGGGTATTTATAGGAGAATTTGAATTCTCTAGAGAATTCAACGGTCAAGATTGCTCCAACAAGGCCAAGATGAAGGGCTATGGTGGGTTGAGAACCCACAAGCCCTCACATCTTGACATGTGGAGGGTGAAGTGGACAAGGGATATGAGATGTAAATGAGGTGTCAAGAAGGTACATGAGGTGGAAAAAGGACATGCACCTTGGGGAGTGAGGAGATTTCCAAAAAAGGGATTTCTTGTCCCCAAGTGGGAGTGAAAGGGACATTTGAGGAATTTTGGAATTCCTCAAAAATCTACATGGGAAAAGGAAAGGTGGTTGGGGATATAAATGTGAATTAAAAATTCACATTCCTAGGATGATCTAGAGGATAAAAGGTGGGCTCCAAAAAGGTGGGACTTGGTCACATGTGGAGATTGTGACAAGTCCAAGGTTGGTCACATGTGGAGATTGTGACAAGTCCAAGGTTCTAGAAGCCTTGGAAGGATGGAATGTGAATTAAAAATTCACATATAAAAGAGGGAATCTAGGAAGAATAAAAAGGAATTAAAAATTCCTTGGAGAATGATTAGGCTTAATTAATTAGTAATTAGAAGATAAATGAGGATTAGAAGCCAACTTGCAAAAGTTGGAGGATGTGACACATCCTAATCAAGGATTAGGCATGTGCACATCCTTAATGAAGAAATTAGGAGATGGATTAGGATTAGATGAAAATGACATGTGAGAAATTAAATAAATGTATTATTTATTTAATTTATTTGATGAAAAGAGGATTAAGAAAGGTATGATATTTAATTATTAATTAAATACCTTAGGGATTTGGCAGAATTAAAGATATTAATTAAATAATAGTAATATTATTTAATTAACTCGGATAAGAGGATGTTTAGACGAAAAGTGATAAATTTGGATAAATTAAGTGTCCAAATTTGGATGTATATAGTTACATATGCCTTATTACATTTATATGGGTTATATATGTTATTGTTGCAGGCAGTATTATAGACACTATAGCCAAGGTTTTCAAGTTTTTGAGTTGCATTTAGCCATTCTATTAGTTTTTCCTGTACTCGATTAGTAGTAGTTATTGAGAGTTAGAGTTAGAGTTAGAGTTAGAGTTAGAGTTAGAGTTAGGGTTAGTGTTAGGGTTAGGTTTAGGGTTAGGATTTAATTAGGGTAGAGTTAGGTTAGAGTTAGGGTTAGAGTTATAGTTAAGGTTAGGGTTAAATAATAATATTATTATATAATAATATTTTTGTATATTTTATTATACTTTTAGAATAGGGTTAGGTTAAGATTGATTTGCAAACATTTATTAAATAATTTTAAAAAAATTTAAATATAAATCTTAAATTTGAATTTATATAAAGTGCGTGGATATTTATAAGGCATTCAATTTTTTCAATTTAATAGATCAAATCAAATTTCATATATATATATATAATTGCAATTAGGGTTTTATTAGGGTTAGGATTATGATTAAGGTTAGGATTAGGTTTAGGGATAGGGTTATAGTTAGGATTAGGGTTAGGGTTAAGGTTAGATTTAGGATTAGGGTTAGGGTTAGGGTTTAATTAGGTTAGGTTTAAGTTTAGGGTTAGGGTTAGGATTAGGGTTAGGATTGGGATTACGGTTAGGATTAGGATTAGGGTTAGGGTTTAAATAGGTTAGGGTTAGGGTTAGAGTTAGGGTTAGGGTTTAATTAGGTTAGGGTTAGGGTTAGGGTTAGGGTTAGGGTTAGGGTGAGAGTTAGAGTTAGGGTTAGGGTTAGGGTTAGGGTTAGGGTTAGGGTGAGAGTTCGAGTTAGGGTTAGGGTTAGAGTTAGGGTTAGGGTTTAATTAGGTTAGGGTTAGGGTTAGGATTGGGATTAGGTTTAGGGTTAGGGTTAGGGTTAGGATTTAATTAGGGTAGAGTTAGGTTAGAGTTAGGGTTAGAGTTAGAGTTAGGGTTAGGGTTAAATAATAATTTTATTATATAATAATATTTTTGTATATTTTATTATACTTTTAGAATTAGGGTTATGTTAAGATTGATTTGCAAACATTTATTAAATAATTTTTTAAAAATATAAATATAAATCTTAAATTTGAATTTATATAAAGTGTGTGGATATTTATAAGACATTCAATTTTTCAATTTGATAGATCAAATCAAATTTCATATATATATATATAATTGTAATTAGGGTTTTATTAGGGTTAGGATTATGATTAAGGTTAGGATTAGGTTTAGGGATAGGATTATAGTTAGGATTAGGGTTAGGGTTAAGGTTAGATTTAGGATTAGGGTTAGGGTTAGGGTAAGGGCTTAATTAGGTTAGGTTTAAGCGTAGGTTAGGGTTAGGATTAGGGTTAGGATTGGGTTTAGGGCTAGGATTAGGATTAGGGTTAGGGTTAGGGTTAGAGTTAGGGTGAGAGTTAGGGTTAGGGTTAGAGTTAGGGTTAGAGTTAGGGTTAGGGTTATGATTTAATTAGGGTAGAGTTAGGGTTAGAGTTAGAATTAGGGTTAGGGTTATATAATAATATTATTATATAATAATATTTGAGTATATTTTAGTATACTTTTAGAATTAGGGTTAGGTTAAGATTGATTTGCAAACATTTATTCATTTTTTTTTAAATATAAATCTTAAATTTAAATTTATATATATATAATTGCAATTATTATTTTTATAACATTGATCTTTTAAAATTATTTAAAATTTGAAATTAACATTGGATAAAATGTGTAAAAAAAAATTAAGCATTTGCTTCTAAATATTTAACTTATATTTGAGGCACCATTTAATATTTCATATAGATTTCGCACACATCCACTTTAAAAGTATATTTAATACCACACATTTTAAAAAACTACATATTTAATACCACGCATTATAAAAAACCACATACATTACAAATAATGAGTAGCACAAAATATGTTATCAAAAGAAAAAAAATAGAAATGGAAGTGTTATATGTTGCCACATCCTCTTCAGTTTTTTTTTAAAAGCTCTTTTTTTAATATTATCTTCATATACTTCTTTGAACATATTTGGAAATGCGGCTACTATAGTATATGCCTCATGAAATTTTTTTGCAACAGCTTCCATTGTCATTATTTCTAGTTCCTCGACATCATCATCAATCATTAAACAAAATCATTTGACCTTACAGAGATAGTTGGGCTTTCAACTACAATTTCTGATTCATTTGTGAATCTTCCATTTTCAATTAGGTTATTCGCTGAAAATAAAAGAACAATAAAATTAAGGTTAGCATTTAAGAATGATAAGAACAAAAGTGTCCATAATTTTTCATAAAATAAAATTCAAAAATAAAAAATTTAGTAACAAATAGTGCATAAAATAAATAATGAAAAAACTTTATATATATTTGAAATAACACAAAAAAATCTAATTTCATAATCTTGACAAAATTAAACTTTATATTTGATTGAATTTAGGCATAAATACTATGTTTAAAGATTCATTTTGCAAAAAAAATTCAAATAAAAGATTTAAAAATATTTCCACTTAATTAAAAATTTATGCATGTGTAATAAATGTAACACACATTTTTTTAAAAATATTTTCAAAATTGAATATAATCATAGACACAATACTTATATAGTTTGGGAACATTTGTCACATAATTTATGCACAATAATTTCATCTAATTAACCACATGATGGATTGGTAATAACTCTCCATCTTCAGTATCATCAAGATTAGTCCGAACTTTAATTGTTAACTTGGACTTTATAGAAAACAAAGTAGGTATACCATAGTTCTTATGTAACAATCTAAATGATGGCATTACCTGATGCACCATGAATCTAATGGTGTACTTGAACTTAAGAGTTGTAAGAATCCATTCTTTAGGTGGGCCCATGTGATAACTAATTCTGGATGTTCCCTTAAGAAATCTCATGAACTTCATACTCAATTCATCAGATAGTGTTTGTCTTTTGATATTTACCGTTGGTCTAATTGTGATTTTCTAGATGCATCCGATAAGGTAAAGATCTTGAATCTCATGGTAAAGAGCAATAGACCAATCACAAAAATCTATAATCTCAATCTGTAGATGATGAAATTTGACATCTAAGCTCATTTTAATCTTTGATTGATATAGGGAGTTAAAGTATACAACATAATTTGAAAATTTTATTTGAGAAGTTCGTGGTCCATTGTTATTTATTCACTTCACCATCCTATCTCTCACCCAATATCGAACACTCATTTCCTCTATACGAAGGAGGACATGGGGTGGAAGATGTGGGTGATACTTTGACAACCAATTGTACGCCCATGCTATACGGATTGGATTTGACATTTTGCTATTGTGCATGAAAATTATTATTAGCTCTTGTATTACTATTAAATAGAAAAATAAATAAAATTTCTAAACCAATTTGAAAAATGCATAAAGGATAGTAAACATAAAGAAAATGCATGATATAGAATTATGTTTTGTAGTTTTATGTAGAATATTTTAAGAGAGCTATTGTTATGTAGTAAGGAGATGTGTTCTCCAAGAGAAACATGTAAAAATATTAGAACATAATAGGCAAAGGCTGTATAATGCTATATGCAGTTTTTTCAGTCCTTTTTAGTGCACCAAAATTAATTGGAAAATGGGCCAATCCTAATAAACAACTAAGACTAAAAATTTCATAGCAAATTTAAGATAAATTTGTTTTTATTTTATTTTTAAAAATTTAAATATATTGATTTTGTTTTTAACAAGAGAATGAAGAAACTTATAAATTTATAAATGTTAAGTTTATAAATTTATAAACTTATAAATCTTAAATTTAAGATATAAGATGAACTTATAAATTTATTGAATAATTGTTTCTTTAATTGAAGTTTTGATATTAAATAAAAGATTAATGTTATAAATTTATAAATTTATAAACTTTTAAATTTCAAATTGATCTTAAATTAAAGATTAATTTTATAACAAATATGTTAAATTTGTATATATATTTATAAATTTAAGATATATTCAAAACAAAGATATCAATTTTAAGTTTTGATATTAAATTAAAGATTAATGTTATAAAATTATAATTTTATAAACCTTTAAATTTCAAATTGATCTTAAATCAAAGATTAATGTTAAAACAAATATGTTATATATATATATATATAAATTTAAGATATATTCAAAACAAAGATATCACTTGTTGTTTTTTAATTAAAAAAGAAGATCAAAAACTTTTATAAGTTTTTAGAAACTTATAAATTTCTAAGTTTCTAAAAATTTATATAACTTTTGATATTAAATTAAAAATTAATGTTATAAGTTTATAAACTTATGAATTTATAAACTTATATATATATATATATATAAACTTATAAATCTTAAATTTAAGATATAAAATGAACTTATAAATTTATTGACTAATTGTTTCTTTAATCGAAGTTTTGATATTAAATTAAAGATTAATGTTATAAATTTATAAATTTATAAACTTTTAAATTTCAAATTGATCTTAAATTAAAGATTAATGTTATAAAATTATAAATTTACAAACCTTTAAATTTCATATTGATCTTAAATTAAAGATTAATTTTAAAACTAATATGTTAATTTTTTATATATATTTATAAATTTAAGATATATTCAAAACAAAAATATCACTTGTTTGTTTTTAATTAAAAAGAAGGTCAAAAACTTTTATAAGTTTTTAGAAACTATAATTTTCTAAGTTTCTAATAACTTATATAAGTTTTGATATTAAATTAAAGATTAATGTTATAAGTTTATAAACTTATGAATTTATAAGCATATATATATATATATAAAGATTAATGTTATAAGTTTATAAACTTATGAATTTATAAGCTTATATATATATAATATATATAATATATATATTATATATATATATATATATATATATATATATATATATATATATATATATGTATAAACTTAAAAGTTACTTTATATATATATATATATATATATATATATATATATATATATATATATATATATATATATATATATATACTTTTTTCATGTCAAATGTATAAGTTAAAGGATGAATTTTAGAAGTTTATAAATTTATAAATGTTAAATTTAAGATATATATATATATATATATACTTTTTTCATGTCAAATGTATAAGTTAAAGGATGAATTTTAGAAGTTTATAAATTTATAAATGTTAAATTTAAGATATAAATTTATAAATTTATTCAATAAATTTATAAACTTATAAATCTTAAATTTAAGGTATAAGATGAACTTATAAATTTATTGAATAATTGTTTCTTTAATTGAAGTTTTGATATTCAATTAAAGATTAATGTTATAAATTTATAAATTTATAAACTTTTAAATTTCAAATTGATCTTAAATTAAAGATTAATGTTATAAATTTATAAATCTTTAAATTTCAAATTGATCTTAAATTAAAGATTAATGTTAAAACAAATATGTTAAGTTTTTATATATATTTATAAATTTAAGATATATTCAAAACAAAGATATCACTTGTTGTTTTCTAATTAAAAAAGAAGATCAAAAACTTTTATAAGTTTTTAGAAACTTATAAATTTCTAAGTTTCTAAAAACCTATATAAGTTTTGATATTAAATTAAAGATTAATGTTATATATATATATATAAACTTTAAAATGTTACTTGATTTTGATGATTATTTTCAAAAGTAATTAAGATTGTCTATTTTTCCTAATGATACTATAGTGCTCATGAAATATAAAACCAAATCTAACTTTGTAAGACCAAGTCACATAAAATTACAACATTAATCATCAATCCATGCATAAAGTAAGAGAACATATGAGAAAATCAATTACTATAGGAAAATAGACCAATTAAAAAGACTATTATCATAGGGCTTTCTGAGTAAGCTCTCATGTCCTCTTCTTCTACTTTAAAGCAATTGCTCAAAGTAAAGGTGCTCACAACTTCTTTAAAGTGGGGGCATACATCACCACTCACATTTCATTATGTGATTTCTTTCTTCTTGCGATGTGTCATTTTCTTGGTGGAGTCAATGGGCTTGATTCTCTCCAAGAGTGTGATACTTCTTTTGCACTTATCCTCTCTTGGAAACATTAGGCATGATGTTCCCTAAGATGAGACCTTGCATGAACAAAACAAAATTCCTTTGAACAATCCTTACACTATTTTTTGTTAACGTCTGTGAGTGTCAAGCATATGAAGTTTTGCTTACCTCATAGAGCTCAAAAATCATTTTTCATTGTGGCACCTTATTAAAGTTATCAAGAGATATAAATTTGGTATGGTTTGAGAAGGAAGCCCATTTAGTGGCACGACTTTCCCCATAACCACCTATGTGTTTGAATGCATACCAACTAGCATATGTTTCTCACCTTTTGGGATTTCTCACCCTGTGGACAATCAAAAGTTTCGTGGCCCCAGAGTGAGTATGTTGTGGACTTCTCACCCCGCAGATGACCTAAAGTTTTGTGGCCCCAGAGTGAGTACATCCTTTCCACCCCTTTTTTGTTCCCATCTTTCACTTCTTCCTAGTTCTTGACATTGCATGATTATGTATCTTGATGGTTTGACTTAGGATATTGGATCTTGGTGGCTTGCACAACCTTCTTTGATCTTTTCCATTCTTTTTCATCTACATTTGTACACTTGGGTCCCTCTTGAATGTCTACTTTAGTGTGAGTTTGAAGCAAGTTCATCCTCTCACTAAAGTGGGGGCTAAAGGTACTGTAGAAAAAATTAAACTTGCTTGACATGAGAATAATTCATGATAAATTAGACTTAATGAGGCTTTGATTCAAGTGTTGTGAGGCATTTTATTCATCCACACTAGGTCTTGGACCCTTGCAAATTGAATAAAATGCATTTATTGACGTCTTGTGAAGGTGTTGTGAAGTATTGTAACACATTTCTATATTCTTCTAGACTCTTTTTATTATAATTCATCTAAAAATATTATCGAGTCCCATTCTTAAGTGTTGTAAAGTCTTGTAACAATATTTCATGCTTTTCTAGGCTTGTTTTCACTATTTACACCTTTCTTATGCTTTATTTGACCCCTTTATGCCCTTATAAGACTTAATTAAGTGTATTTTTTAATGTAAACCCAATGAATAACATTAAATGTGACTATATTCCCAACACCCACTTTTAGGTCTAAGGTGGGACCCATTCGCCATGGGTGGTGAATGAGTCCCTCTTGGCTCAAAATTCAAAATATCTCAATTTTTCTTTTGGGTTTTTATTCAAAATTATCTTATGTCGACTTGTGATGAGGTATCATCGGGTTATTAAGGCATAAGTGTGTATTAATAAGTGTTTTTATCCTCATTTTACATCTTCTAATCTCATAATCCATTCTTCATTATTCATTCACCATTCTTCCATTTCAAGTCAAGGAAGTTAGGGCTTCACCTTTTCAAGGCATTAAGACATCATTTTTCAGACATTCAAGGGTAGATTCTTCATGTTTTGTTGCAAAAATTCAAGATCAAATATCATGACAAGGTAATCAATTCAATTATTGCATGTTTCATTCCATTATTTTATCATTTTGGTTTAATTACCTAAAAAGAGTTTGACCAAGACAAAACCCCATGCTCTAACATCCAACATTTCTTCTTCTCTTCTTGTGTGTTTGCAAATTTAGGTCTCTTGGAAGCTTAAAAATCATTGAAGATCAAGTTGCAAAGTTGCTTAAGTCCTCTATTCATTCAACAAGTCAAAATATCAACAAAAACTCACTTTCAAGTTCAGAAATCAGAGTTTCAGAAGCGAACACATGTAGGAAGCCAAAGTTCTGACTAAAAGCTTCAGATTCCACTTTTTAATATTCAAAAATTCAAAAGTGGACTCATTCGCCATGGGTGGAAAATGAGTCCCACTTCCAACTCATTTTTTTATTTTCTGCATTTTTAGATACCCTTTTGTTCGAAATAGGTTTTGGCACAATTTTGCAGAACTGGGACTAATTCGTCCAGAATGGTGAATGAGTCCCACCAGGCCTGAAAATCAGTATCAGCAGCATTCTAGAAGCCATTTCCAGTCTTCATCCATATTCCAGGTGCACACTTTCAGTTTCTTCAAGTTCTGTTGCAATTTGCATTCATTTCTAATTCATTTCTACATAACACAATGTGTTTTCAAACAACATACATTTCAATTGTTTTCACTTAATAATCATTTCATCTTATTAGTTTATTGCATTCATACATTGTATCTAGGTATATTACATCCATATTCCATCCATATTGCATTGACTTTGAGTGTAACATAAACATTTTGGCCCTTCTTTCTCCTTTTAGGTTAAAAACCCTAGAAGCACTAAATTACAAATGGATTAGGATGCCAAAAATCTATGTTACAAATGGTGGATGTTGCTAATGACCAAGGGTTGATGTACTTTTAGACATGTCCTAGGCACACAATTTAAATCTTTTTTGTGTGGGAGTTGACACATAATGACTAGTTTGAATTGAATTGGCCTAAGACAATAATTAATTTTGATATTTGAAAAATAGATCAAAATCACACTTGTAAATTTTATTTGGAGAAAATTGCACCTAGAATTTTAAATTGAACAAAAGAAATAATATTCTAAGGTATATGTTTTTTTTTTAAAATTCTATAAACATTAACAATTTATAGAAACAAAAACACTTATTATTAATTATTATATAGTTAAAATGATGGAATAATTATATTTATAGAAAACATAAATATTTTAAATATACAAACAATTTTTAAATCACAATCTTCCTATTAATCATAGGTGGCCTTATTCTAGAATTCCTTACACAATAAATATTCAAGTAAAAATAACTATTTTAAAATATTTTGATAACAATATTGTGTTTAACATGTCTGTAGAATTTAATTATTCATTATGTTTGATATAATACATTTTTTATTATGAAATTCTATTCATTTCTTTTCTCTACTTAAAAACATCAAAATCTATACAATATTCCCACTTCCACTATTAAAAACATAACGAATTACTTAGATTGAGAATATTATTATTTTTTTTTAACTTTTATTTAAATAATAAAACACAAACATAAAATAGAAAAAAAAAAAACATTTTTTTAATTGCATTGTTAAGAAAATTTAACTATTGCTTTATTCTTTCATTTTTTAAAATTAAAATATACAACAAAATCGTATATTAAAGAAAAAGCGAGAGCACAAAGAGAACAGGTTGCAGGTATGGAATATCAGTCCACAGCACAAAAATCGAATTATAATCATTTTATTTTATGCTTTTATAGTTCATAATTAAAGAAACCTATAATTAGGGTAAGGTTTTGGTTGCTTTGTTGAATTAATTTAGATCAGCGTGCATTTGTTGCATTTATTTTATTCTTGACCCATTCGTTTTTCTTTTAATTGTGACTCGCTCGAATCCTAATACAATATTTTCATGTTTTATCTTAATCCATCGTACTTATGCATGGTATACAAAATCATGCACACACTATATATAACTGGGCAATATAGTAGTGATTTTAAAATAACATACAAACACTTTTTCTTAAAGGTATTATTCTCTATTTTTAAATTTTAAAATAAATTAAAAATTAAAAAATTATACAATTTTTTAATTAAAAAAAATCAATTTAAAAAAATTGATTTGATCATAAAGAGAAATATGTTAAAAAAAAAAATACAAATTCAAAAATTTGTTATTACTAATTAAACAATTAGTAACAAATAAACTATTCAATGAAAATTTATCAAAAATATTTGCTAATTAGATATTGGAGTTAATATAGCAGTGGGTCTAGTTTGATTGGCTAATGCATTCTATTGTGGGCAAGAGGTCACAAGGTCTAGTCTCCCCATTATCCCCATGGTATTGAAGGGAAGAGTGTGTCTAAAGAGTGATAAAGTGGATAAGTGCAATAATTTGAGATTTTGATAAAATTTGCAAGAAATATACCAACCAATAAATAAAAATGAAAATGTGAGGGTTATGATGATTGAAACTTGGAACTCTAATAAAGTCTAAAGAGTGATAAAGTGGATAAGTGCAATAATTAGTGTTTTAGTATTTTTTGATGTAAAAGGTTGATACAATCAGAATGACTAAAATAAAAATGAAAATGTGAGGGTTATGATGATTGAAACTTGGAACTCTAATAAAGTCTAAAGAGTGATAAAGTGGATAAGTGCAATAATTAGTGTTTTAGTATTTTTTGATGTAAAAGGTTGATACAATCAGAATGACTAATGCAAAACGAGGCACTGATATGTGATTTTGAGTATATTAGGTGATTGCAGTGAGTGAAATTTTAAATTGAACAAAAGAAACAATATTTTAAAATATAAAAGTGTTTTAAACTTCTATAAACATTAATAACTTATAGAAACATAAAACACATGTTATTAATTATTATATAAGTAAAACGATAAAATAATTATATTTATAGAAAACATAATTTTTTAAAATCTTCATACAATTTTTAGATCACAACCTTTCTATTAGCCATAAATGATCTTATTTTAGAATTGGTTGCACAATAAATCTTCAACATTTAAAATTAACTATTTTAAATATTTTGATAATAATATGATGTTTAACATGTCTATATAAATTTTTTATTGATTATATCTACTGTAATAAAGATTTGATTGGGAAATTCTATTCATTTCCTGTAGAGTATCATTCGATAGAAAAGAAAGCAAACAATAATAATTTTGTTTTACACTTTCACAGTTCTTAGCTAAAGATATCCATCCTCCTTTACTTTGACGACGAATATGTTTTTTCTTTGCCTGTTGCTTCATTCCTTAATTGTTCATCTTCGAACAAGCATAATCATTTTATTTTATGCCTTTTATTGTTCATAATTAAAGACATCTATCATTCTTTACTTTAGGTAAGGTTTTGGTTGCCTTGTTCCTTTACTTTGTTCAATTAATTTAGATCAGCGTGCATTTGTTGTGCCCAAAGAAGCTTTTAAATTGTTGCAGCCATATTATTCTTGGCCATTCGTTTTGATTTTCCTTGTTGCTCAATTTATCCTCTTATATCTTGCTTTTCCCAAGTGGTCCACAAAATTCTTATTTTTTTCTAGATTTGCAAGCAAAGAATAGCAGGATGGCTTACATTATGTTATAAATGATATTGTTGCAGGCAGTATTATACACACATTGCATCCAAGGTTTTCAAGTTTGAGTTGTATTCAGCCATTCTATTAGCTTTGCTTAAGTTTTTAAGTTTGAGTTGCATTCAGCCATTGGCCTGGGTTTTCAAGTTTTAGTTGTAATTAGCCATTCTATTAGTTTTTCCTGCACTCGATTAGCAGTAGCTATTCTATTTACTAGACATAAAAGATGGCATCCATGCTTGCAGATGTTGTTGTTGGAAAAGTTTGTGAGATAGCCATCCAACAAGCAGTTAATGAGGTAAACATAGTGTTGAACTTCACAGAACACTTTGAATGGTTGAAGAACAAAATAGAGGAAATCAATTGTGTTTTAAATGAAGCCAATGAAGAGAGCAGTAGACAAAAGGAGTCTGTGAAAAAATGGCTTCACAAAGTGCAAGACATTGCCTGGGATGCAGAGGACATACTTCAAGAATGTGCTGTGGATTCAATGTATGCTAGTAATACTCAGTTTTGCTCTTTGAATTGTAAGCAATTGATTCTTCGCCATCAAATGGGCAGAAGAATTCAAAAGGTCAAAGCCCGGTTGAGCTCCATTGTTGTAGATGGAAACCAACTGAATATAGTTCGTGCTGTGGTGCCTCACAAAGAAGAAGCAGAATCATCAAGTAGATCCCAGGGACAACAGTTTAGGAGATCGAGCCTCCCGCCCAGTGATTCGAAACCAGTGGGTATACAGTCCAAGATTGAAAGCATGGCGAGTTTGTTGGAAAACCCCCATATTCCAATTATTGCAGTGGTTGGAATGGGGGGGATAGGCAAAACCTATCTTCTTCAGCATGTCTTTCAGTTTCTCAAAGAAAGGTATGAGATCTCTGCGTGGATTTCAGTTTCTCAATTCTATTCTGTTTCCAAGTTGCAGCGTGATTTAGCCTCTCACTTAGGCCTAAGTGACCAAATTAAGAAGGGTGGAGTTAGTGAAGAGCGAGCAGCAGAGTTGATCTATGGGTTTTTGCTCGGGAAAAGGTATCTTATTGTGTTAGATGATGTCTGGAGGGCCACTAGAGAGGGCGACTTGATAGCCAGACTTGGTCTCCCAACTGGAGATAATAGTGAATTCAAAATTCTGGTTAGTACACGAAGTAGAGAGGTCTGCACAAATCTCAGAGCCCATGTTTATGAAATGGAATATTTGACAGATGAAGAGAGTTGGAGCTTGTTTTGTGTTTATGCATTTCCTGGATTTGAGGGAAATAGGGCGCCACATCACCTGGAGGAGGTCGCTCGTAACATCGTGAAGGAATGTGGGAAATTGCCACTTGCAATCAAAACCACAGCAGCATCTCTGACGAGCACTACACTGCCAAGGGACTGGCAGAACAAGTTTAATAAGCTGAAAAAGGTAAGCACTTCCAACGACCCTGTCATGGATATTCTCAAGCTGAGTTACCACTCCCTGCCTGCACATCTAAAGGCTTGTTTTGCTTATCTTTCCTTTTTCCCCGAGGATGAGGTAATAGAGTGTGAGTATCTCATATATCTGTGGATGGGAGAAGGGTTCATTCCGGGAGGAGAGAACCCGTGGGATTGTTTGGAGCAGCTTGCCAATCTGTGTCTGGTTGAAGTATGGGAACACTTTGAATACTGGGATCTGTGCAAATATTGTAAAATTCATGATTTATTGCTTGATTTGGCCATACTTATATCCAGAGAAAATAAATGTGCATTCGGTGTCGAGGATGCATTCCGTGTGAATACAGGTGATGGTCGCTGGTGTCGCCTATTTTTGGCGAAGAAAGATATAGATGAGAATGCCATCTCGCAGAGGCGTTTTGTTTCTCCCACACTCGTCCGCACATTGTCGTTGTCCTGCAATAGAGAAATTGGAGGGAACATTCCGGCAATGTTGTTTAGCGGAATGAGAGTTTTGCGGGTTCTCGACTTGAGCTACACAAATATCACCACATTGCCTGCTTGCGTTGGAAAGATGAAACTTCTCAGAGTGTTGAATTTGAGTTACACAGAAATCAAGAAGATACCAGAGTGTGTGAAAAGTCTCAAGAGTCTCTCTTATCTTAATGTCTCTAGGTGCTATAAATTCAAGCAGAGTCAGGCACCCAAATGGATAAGTGAACTGAGGTGTCTTCAGCATTTGGAAGGCCCATTTCGGCAAATGCCAAAGGATATTTCAAAGCTGGAGTCTTTGCGAACACTGCGAGGATCTGCAGCTGAGTTCTTGTCCTTGTCCGTGGAAGAAGAGGAGGGTGTGTTAAGGTTAGAGGATGTTGGGAAGATGAGTGAGATTGAGGAAATAGCGTTTAAAGTTGAGCATGAATCGCAGTTGAAGAGGATGGAAGAAGGGATCCTTGCGCCCTTGGTCAACATGCGTCGGCTGAAAGTCAAAACTGATATCCACGGAATGCAGTTTCCGGAGAGAATGAGTGCAATGAGAGATCTCGAATTTCTCTCACTACATTATTTTGCAGTGCCAAGTTGGATATGTTGTTTGACAAATCTCAGGCACCTCTATTTAGAGAATTGTGATTGCAGTAATTACCCGGAATTAGAAGAATTGCCCAATCTAGTGAATTTGGTGTTGTGGGGGAACAAGTGGTGCAGAGAATTGCCAAAGGCGTTTGGAAAGTCGGGAGGGTTTCCACATCTTCGCCACTTTTTAATAAATAAATTCCCTGAATTGGAGGAGTTTCCCGAAATGGAGGATGGAGCGATGGCATGTCTTGAGATGTTCACAGTATGGGATTGTAAGAAGGTGAATAAAGTGGGAGAGGGATTGGAGCGGCTGAAAAGACTCAAGGTGATCTCTATTAAATTCTCCACAGGGACGGGTGAATTGAGGGAGACGTTGACAGAAGGCGGGATATATTGGAAAAAAATCAAAGCCAGCAATCCCCAGATAATAATAGAATATTAATAAAGCTCATAAAGTGTTATTATTGTTTGTATGAGTGGGATGTTGACAAAGATGGAGAAACGTTTAAGTGTATGTAGTTTGCCGATACCAGGAAATAGTATATCACTAATTTTCATTTGTGTTTTTGAGATTTATTCAATTGAATATTTATATTATATTTTTATTAATTATTTGGTGAATGTTTGTATAATATTTATAATGATTCATATTTATTTTGTATTAATATTATTAATAATCATTTTATAATTATATTAAAATTTTAAAGATATTTTTAATTGGATATAATATTAAGTATTATTTATATAAATATAAATATATTTATTTTTTTAAAAATATAAAAAATATTTATTTTTAATTATTTTATTTTCTTAAGAATTATTTTATTTATATTGGTTAATTTATTTTTATTAGAAATAATATTTTTATTTATTGAAGAGTTATTTTATAATTTTTTATTTACATAAAAATATTTATCTATTTTTAAGAATTATTTTATTTTATAAAAAAAATTATTTACTTAAATTTTATTTTATCTATCTTTAGAATTATTTTATTTGTTTACTTATTAATAATTTTAATTTGTTAAAAATATAATAGTTCAAACTTACCCCACTTTATGTTTAATCTATTTTTATTAATTTTTTAAAATAAATTTTAGTATGTTTTTAAGATTTTTAATCAATCTTATGCTTGATTATATTGATCTAGTTGTAATGAATTTTAATATTAATAATTATAATTAATAAAAATAAAAAATATATATATTATCAAATTTTAGGCTTCTATTCCTATTAAATGATATTTTTCATTTTTTTCTTGAAATAAATGTAGTTAGAGAAATCTAGATTAGAAATTGTAATTTTATTAAATTTACAAAAAACAAGGTGTTATGTAGCCACATAGACTTCTAGCTCTATAATTTCAAGTGAAACTATTTTGAGTTAAAACACTTTTTTATGTGTTTAAATGTTTTACATATGCTTTGTCCTAATTATATGTTCCATGTAGGCACTACGTTGATTTTGACCATACACTCAAATCTATTCTACTGGTTTAAAGTGGGACAAAACTATTAACTTTCACTCATATGTATAACTCAAAATTACATTATTCTTCTTGTCCATTGTCAATCTAGATTTCCACATTGGATCATATTTATGGTTAGAAATTAACTATGTTCTAACAAACTTAACCTCTCTAAATTTCTAATTTATCTCTATATTTTTCAAGGTTTGAAAAATACATGAGATATTCTTTCACACACTCAAAAGGATTTTGATTGTCAAGTTGATTCTTTTATCAACACCTTGATAGGAAGCACACTTTCAACATACACATAAATTCTAGAATTATTGTTCGGAAATTTACATGCACTAGACTAAGTGTGTGAAAAAATTTAGAAGACTCTTTTCTTGATTACAAAATTATGTAATGACTCTTCTTCTATTTCAATGCATATAGATATTCATTAAAATGTGTCTCTTTAAAAATCAAACTCACTGCAAATAGATGTTTTTTATACATGAACATATCACCAAATTATGAATTCTTGTACATAGTATACTTGTGACCAAAGTGTAGAAAGGGGTAAATTGGCACAAAATTTTAATTTTAATTTTACATATACGAGGATTGTTATCATAACTATGAGGATGCCCTCATAGTTGTAAACATGATTTGGGTCAAACAACTAAGTTGGATCAATGTTAAAAATGAGTGTATTATCGACTAGGATAAGATTAATGACCAAAATTAAATGGATCTATGCTTTAATTAGATTGAGTTTATTTTTATGTAATCATAAAAAGAAACAATGATCATAGGGCTAAGTGTAAGAAAGGCTATATAAATAGGCCCAAATATGGATGTAAAAGTACCATTTGTAGCTAAATAAATATGTCAAAACATTGCCCCAAAATAGATCCAATACTAAATGTCAAAGGTATTGGAATGCATTTTTCACCATTAGGTACGACACAATAGTGTATCCTAAAATTCAATATTATTGGATCACTAAAATATACAATTTTAAAATTATATTGAAATTATTATGAATCAACAGTCAAGAATTTAAGTACATTGTAAACAAATGAGTTGTGGAATTTTCCATAGAGATTCAATTTATAATTTATATTTACATTTTTTAAAAATAATATTTTAAAACCAATTATTATTATTTTCATTGAGTGGCATTTAATTGTGATGTATAAATTTTACTACTAATTAAAATTTTCCATAGTATCTTTAGCTAGATCATTAACTTTAAATCTAAACAACTAGACTTTGCTAAGGAGTCTCTTGAAGCTCTTTGCCATCTTAATGATGGATCATAGAGTGTGATCCAAAATGTTGATGCAAAAAATTCATAGTCTAATCCATAAATAACAATGATCAAAATTATGAATTGTGAAAAAATGATATCATTAATTGATACCTTTCATGGGAGGGAATTATATTTCAAATCTAAACAACTAAACTTTCTAAGGAATCTTGCATAGCTTTATATCATCTTGATGATGGATCATAGAGTGTGATCCAAAATGTTGATGCATCGAAACTCTTACATAGTCTACTCTAGAAACATCAATGATCAAGGTTATGGATTGTGGAAACCTAATATCATTAATTGATGCCCTTCATGGGAAGGAAATATTTTTTAAACAGAAAATTCTAGATTTGCTAAGGAGTCTCTTGTAGCTCTCTATCATTTCGATGATGAATTACAACGTTGATCTAAACTATTGATGCAAAAAACTCACATTGAATCTAATCTAGAAATAATAATGCTCGATAATAAATTTTTATTAGTGTTTGCATGAGAAGGGTGTTATTAGCATGTGGGGTATTAATATTATTTGTAGTGTATATAGTTCACCAATATTTTTTGTAAACATTATCAATGCCATATTTTCAATTGTGTTTTAATTAGGTTTTAGGGGATTTATTCATTTATAAACTTATATTTTCCTCAATTATTTGGTGAATGTTTGTAAGGATATTTATAATTTTTCTTATTTATTTTATATTTTTATCAAAATTGTTAAATATTTTAACATTATATGATATTAATTATGACTTATTAAATATGAATATATCTAAAAAAATATAGATAAATATTAGCTTGAGCTATTTTATTCATTTTTAATTACTTAAGAATTATTTTATCTATTTTTTAGAGCTATTTAATAATTTTATTTTATTTTTTTGAAAAAAGGGGTAAATTTTTTATTGCAAATCGAGAAAGAGCATTACATAAAAAGAAAGGGCCAGAGCCCCAAGAACCAGAAAGAAACAACCAAAAAAAGCAATAACCAGCATCAACCTAAGCCATAACTAGTTTCATCTTCAACAAGGATCCTCTCCAAGTCATGATGGAGCTCAGGGGAAACCTGTGCCCACTCATCAACCTTCCAACCACCTAAATGCTCAGAATCCCACTTGGCCAAAAAATCGGTCGCCCTATTCCACTCCCTCAAAATATGGACGAAATACACCATCTCCATCAAAGAGCTAATTTGTAGGATTTGCTGCACCATCTTAGCTAGCTGCCAACTAACATCAGACACTTTTCGTTCATTGATCAAATTAACCAAAACTTGTGAATCAGATTCACAAATAACCTTGCGCCACCCCAAAGCATAAGCCCTTTCCAAAGTGTAGAGGATCACCAAACCTTCCATAATGTTGACAGTCTGCATCCCTTCATGAGCAGAAAAGAAGAAAATCATTGAACCAAAAAAATCCCTACCAACACCACCAATCCCAAAAAGTCCAGGATTGCCTCTTGAGGAACCATTGGTGTTGATCTTCAAAATTCCAACCAAAGGGGGCAACCATCTTCCCACCCTTTGAACTTTCTTTTTCACCCTCCTTCCATGCCTAACACAAGTAGACGCTAAAGACAATCCCTGAATCCCCAGTATATCCACCATCTTAGCATCCCCTTTCTCCAAAGGGAACACCACTTCACACTTAGCCTCCATAGTCTCTTGAATCATACCCAAATTTTTTTTCCAAACTTGTTGTATTAATATCTTTTCACCACAGAAAATTCTACGATTCCGTTCGAGCCAGATCTACCATAGAATGAAGGTTGGCCCAACATACCACACATCCTACAGGAAAGAGGCCAAGGCAGGAGGCCTACCCAAGCTACTCCAAAAATCCACCAAGGAGGACACATGAACACAAGGGCTTTTCCAAACACCCCACCAAGAGTGCCAGAGTTGCAGAGCAAAGGGGCAACGAAAAAAAAATGAGAAGAATCCTCTTCCCCAGCTTCACACAAAACATAGATAGAAGGGCCCTGGAACCCCCTCTTCCTAATATTATCCCAAGTCAGACATCTATTCCATGCCAAGGTCCAAATAAAACAATTGCACTTTGGCCAAGAGAACTTGTTCCACACATTCTTCCACTAGTGAACCTCCACAACATCCAACCTATGGGATAATAACCCTTGGTATCCATAAGAGACAAAATAGACACCCTTAGGATTAGGAGACCAAGCCAAAACATCCCCATTCTGGAAGGAACTACAACATCTACTAACAAGGATATTCTGAAGCTCAGCATACTCTTCCTCCATACCAACAGCAGGCCACTTCGTCGGGTCCTTCCATCTCGCCACCTCCAACTGACTATGAGATGAAAAGGATTCAAAGCCACTCACCCTCGACCAACTGGCCTCAATGAACCTCTAGCAGAGATGCAAAAAATTGGGAAACTGAGAAACAATGGGAGGAAAGCCATCCCAAGAATTAGACCAAAAGTGCACCTTTGTCCCTCTTTTGTAAATCCAAAATAAACCAACCTTGATGAGCTAAACCCCCTTCTTAAATGTACCCCAGATCACCGAGCCTTTCCCCACAAGGGGATAATGAGGAATATCCATCCCCAGGATCCCAGGGAAATACTTATGAGATAAAATCCTGGCCCAGATTTGATCTTGTTCCACACCACCGCCAATATAATTTAGCAGCTAGCACCACCCTTGACACAGATGATGGCCTTAATCCAAGACCACCAAACTGCTTCGGGCTACAAACAACATCCCATCTGACAAGGCTCCATTTAGAGGATATCAAACTACCAGCCCATAAAAATTGTCTTGCTAAATAATCTATTTCCTTAACAAAACCCATTGGAGCCACCTGAATCAAACATCGATAGATGGGGAGAGCCTGCACCACAATCCTGAGAAGCTGAACACGACCAGCAAAATATAGCCATCGGTGGGTCCAATGATTAACTTTTACACAAAATTTTTCTAGAATATTCTACCAAGAACCCCTGGGCAACCTCCCCACATAAATAGGAATACCAAGGAAGGTCAAAGGGAGATCCCTAGTCTAAAATCTCAAGATATGAGCAATCCTCCTCTGAATGGGCTCTGAAGTATTGAAGAAGAAGATGGAGGACTTCTCCTCATTAATCAATTGGCCTGAAGCAACAAGATAAACATCCAACACCCTGCACAAATTTGAAGCTTCCCTAATAGTAGCCAAACCCATCAAAGCAGTGTCATCCACAAACTATAGATGAGACTGTGTAGGCAGAACTCCACCCCACCTCCATCCCTGAATGAGACCCAACTCCACACTCCTACTCAACAAGCGACCAAGACCTTCAGCAAGAAGAAGAAATAAGTAAGGAGATATGGGGTCTCCCTGATGCAAACCCCGAGAGGCACCAAAAAGGTCAAAATGCTCACCATTGATAAGCACAGAGAAGGAGATTGAGGTAAAAAAACTCATAACCCATTGAATCCAATCTTCCCCAAAACCAAAATCACCAAGCACCCTCTGAAGGAAGGACCACCGAACTCTATCATAAGTTTTAGCCATATCTAACTTTATGAACATCGCCTTATCCTTGGAGATAGCCATAGAGTGAATGGTCTCAGTTGCAATAACAACCCCGTCCAAAATTTTCCTACCCACCACAAAACCACTCTGTTCCTCAGAGATCAGCACTTTAAGCCACTTTTTCAACCTATTAGTAATCAATTTAGAGATAATTTTATAAATCACATTGCAAAGTGAAATGGGGCAAAAATGACTTAACCTATCTACCTCATCACACTTGGGGATGAGAGAAAGAAAGGTAGAATTCAGAGCACATAACATCTACTTATTCTTTTGTGCCTCTTGAACAATGACCAATAAATCCAACTTGGTAATATCCCATAATTCTTGAAAGAATTCAATTGGGAAGCCATTAGGACCAGGAGCTTTCCCCTTCTTCATCTGGAACACAATCCCCTCCAAATCTTCCAATGAAATGTCACCCATAAGATGCTCCTTCATCTCCCTAGAGACCAAAGGTGGAATACAAGAAAGAACCTGAGCTTCCTTAGGTGACCCCCTTGCGAGACCTCCCTGAATAAGGAAGCAAAATACTACACAACTTCACTCAAGATTTCTTGAAAAGAGGTGAGGTGCTCCCCCTATCATTCACAAGAACCGAAATAGAATTGCCATGTCTCCTAGCTTTCACTGAATTGAAAAAGAAAGCAGTATTCTTATTGCCTTCTTGCAGCCACTCGATCCAAGCCTTTTGTTTCCAAAAAACTTCCTCCCATAGCTCACACTCCTCTAGCGCCTTCAAAGCCTTGGCCTCCTCCTGAAGAAAATCCTCAGTCACCCCATCCTCCCTGATCACCCTCGTAATACTATCCAGCTCGGCCTGAGCAGCACTCTTATCATGGAAAATGTTTCAAA
Source organism: Sequoia sempervirens (assembly GCA_007258455.2). NCBI lineage: Eukaryota > Viridiplantae > Streptophyta > Pinopsida > Cupressales > Cupressaceae > Sequoia > Sequoia sempervirens. The sequence continues at coordinate 840,908,809 of VDFB02271358.1, forward strand.
AGCACCAAAAATTCCAACGCTTAAGGTGGTACTTGAAAAATTGCAATAGCTTAGCAAAAGTATAAATAGTCATACCATAAGGAGGTCTACCAATCCTCCACCAGTCAACAACATGGGAATGTACAGATGGGTCAGGCAACCACATAAGCTGAAACTTGAAAGAAGGAGACCTAGGCTTACAGGAAAAAATAATGGAAAGCTTGATGGACCAATGATCTGAGCCCCTCCAATCCAAAATTTCAGAGCTAGAGGACCACAAACCACCAACCCAGTAACATGAAACCAAAAAATGGTCTAGACGCTCCGCAACACAACTCTCCCCAACCCTTCTATTGTTCCAAGTAAACTGGCCATTGGAGGGCTTGATGTCAACAAGGTTTAACACTGAGATATTATCCTGAAGAAGCAGTGCTGAAGCCTCCAATCTTGCAATACCACGCCACTTCTCAGCAAGCTCAAAAATAGCATTAAAATCCCTAGCCAAAATCCACAGATAGTAAGGATTCATACTTCAGACAAGCCTGATATAGGACCACAAAAGTTGCTTACCCTGAATCTCTATGGGTGCATAGATATTTAAGAAGAGAATAGACTCCCCTGTCTCAAAACAAGAGGCTATCATAGACAAAGAAGACTTAAAGGACATCCACCAAAGAGGGTGAACCTTCTGAGGGTTCCATAGACAAGCCACTCCCCCAACAAATCCATGAGCCCCAATGCACTAGCACTCGCCAGTCCCCCACAAATTAGGCACCAACCCCAACATACACTCAACAGATAACTTGGTCCCCTGAAGGAAAAGAACATCAGGAGAATGACTTCTAATCAAAACTTGAACAACTTTTTGTCTAGGGCCACTGTTCAATCCCCTTACATTCCAAGATAGAACAATCATTTCAAGTGGCTTGAAAAATGAGAATCCAAAGTCTTTATTGACCCTGACTCCACCAAAGTCTCCCCTGTTATCTTAATCTTTTCCAAATCCTACTTTCTACCAAGCTTGGAGGACTTCTCCCCCACCCCTTTCCTTGGATCCTTTTGAAGGAGACCCAAATGAGAAGGAGGTTTGCTATTCTTAACCATTTCAGTACCTGCTTTCACCACAAGAGGAGATCCATCCCCCACACCCTTCTTTCCTTCTGTAATAGGAACCGACTCCATCTGAACTTCTAGCTGAAGGTTAGTGTCCATTTGCAAAGTTCCTTCATCCTGCATATCCTGAGTAGCTTCAGACACAAGACCCTCCTGCCCTAAAATCAAAGCACCCTGGTTCAGATTCACCAAGCCTGGATTCACTTCCTACTGGCTAAGATCATCTAGAATCTCAAATCTATTAAAAGTGTCCTCATCTTGTCTCTCCATCAAGGTTCTCTTCTTACCTCGATTCCTATTACGAGTCTTGACAAGAGCAAAATCATCTGCACCAACCACATCACCCAGAACGGGATCCTTCCCCTTGTCAACCTTAGGAGGGTTGTGAGGGGGTAGAGAAGACTGGGGTTCTATAGGCCTAGCCCTTGGACAATGACATAATAGGTGTCCATATTCATGACATAGATGACATCGAAATGGAAGAGTCTCATAGTCCAATTGTTGCACCCAAGAATAAGGACCTGCACACATATCCACAAAATTTGGTAATGGGTACGTTTAGACTAGGCATGGTCCTCTTTCACACCTAAACACAATGAGTCACTCTGAGCTATGTTCAACTGACTCAATCACTTAAGGGTCCAAAGTGCAAAAGGGAAACAATCTTTGATAGGCTACTACTCGAAAACTATGATGCTTACAAACTCTCTGTAAGCAATGTAAAGTTGAAAAGTGGTGCAACTTTCATTCTACAACTCATTTGACCAAACAAACTATTCCGAAATGTCTAGATGGGTACATTTACGCTAGGAATGGTCCTATTTCATACCCAAACATGTTGAATCACTCCGAGCTATGTTCAACCGACTCGATCCCTTAAGAGTCCAAAGTGAAAAATGGTTGCAACCTTTGATGGGCTATTACTCAAAAATTGTGATGCTTACAAACTCTTCATTTGATCCTACAAAATCACGTTGGGACCCTCTACAATAACCTCTCTAAGTTTTTGTTATCTCAGAGTCATTTTCCCGTGGTGTCCAATTTTAACTTGATGGAAAAAGTGTCAAATGCAAGAAGTGTAAAGTTTCATAGTGGTACAACTTTTTTTCTACAACTCATGTGACCAAACAAACTATTCCAACGCATCCAGATGGGTAATTTTAGTCTAAACGTACCCACTTAAATTAATTTCAACACAAATGCGAGCAAAAGTCATCACCTTTTTAATCTGAGTCTGTTGTGTAGAGCCAACCGACTTTCCAAGCATCGAGGCCAACAGGTGCAGAACATCATCTTGCCAACATTCCACAGGAAAATGAGGGAGCCGAACCCACATCGGAATGTGAGTTGGATTTCCTTAGTAGGGTCAAAACCCGGATGCCAAGGTTTAATAAACAAACCAATCTGGTTCTGAAAATAAGGGCCTCCTTCAAAGACCCTAATACGATCCTCCATGCAATTAAAAGTTACCATGAAATAATTATTTGCCAGCAGCATGATCTCCATCTCACCCTCTGGCATCCAAGTTCGATGAGCCCATGACTCTAGAAACTGGAGCGAGACATGCATCCCCATAAACTTGCACACTAAAGAGTGACCTGAATAATAATCAATGTCTTCCGCAATCATCTCTAGTGGGATAACCAACTTTATTCTCTCTTTACAACATTTGAGACACCCATTGATATTCGTAATGCGAGAACCACTAGACTATCCCAAACTACCAACTCTTGATTTAGGAGAAAAAAAATTATTGTCAAAAATATTCACTTCCTAGGAAGACGACTTAGCACCAACCGCAGAGCGAAAGTCCATTGTGGGCGAAACCCCAGACGATTTTCCAAGAGCCATTAAAATTGGATGGCCTGAGACAGGCACACAAACCAAAGCTCCACGATGGGATGTGTGGACAGTAGCCCCACACTCCAGTCGAACCCTACACCACCAAAACAAGAGCACCTGACACACACCCCTATTGGCCGCACAGAATCAAAGAAAATAGGGTGCAAGAGGCCACCCTCGTGCCTCAGATGAAAGACCTAGGCAACCAACTAAAGGCCAAGCCTGCAACCAGGCACTGCCCATACCAACGCAGCCCCACAACAGGGACCCAGGCAGATCAAAAAGGGTAAAAATGATTGAAAGATGCACAAATAATGAAGATCGGCCCCCCCGTGGCACCCTGAAACTTAGTAAAAGCCCACCCTCCCAATGCAGAAACCACAATCGCCTTAGAACGGGCTAGGGAACGATGCCCTAGTGCGGCACGTGAGCACTAGGTTCACCATCCATGAAAAATTCCATGTCTCTTCCATGTTGGTAGAGCTATTTAATAATTATTGTATTATAAAATTTTATTTATTTATTTAAGAATAATTTGATCTATTTTTAAAAATATTTAAAAAGTTATTTTATTTTTATAGTTTTTTATTTACTTAAGATTTATTTTATAACTATAGTTTTTTTTAAATGCCAATTTTGTTTATTTTGATGTATATGGTGAGTTTGTACCTATTTTATATACTTCAATATTAATTTATTTACTTTAGAGTTTATTTATTTATTTTAGAGATATTCTATAGTTTTATTTTTTTTAAATAAATATGGGCTCTAAGTAGGTTTTAACATCCTCAAAATATTAGATCCATGATGTCATACCTCTAAACATATAAATTTATTAATTTAAGGAGTGAAGGAGTTTTTGGAGTGAAATAAGCCATATTATTTATATGAAGCATAATCATATTATAAATAGTAATAAATGAATAAAGAGAGTGCTTAAGTATGTGAGAAGAGTGGATACCATTTAATAAATAAGTGAATTTCATGCATCTTGATGTTTAGAAATTCCCTAGATAAGTGTGTGAGTGAAAATTGAAAATTGTGTCCTGTTGAGGGTGGTTTTAGCACATCCAACTTGCTAAGTAAAAATGGGTTATTGCTTCTCTTGAATAGTAGGAAAACTAATCCAAGGTTCCTTTATAGCCAGTTCTTGACCATGTGGGACAACAAAGCAGTCATTGTCAATGTGTTTCATAAGGGATCTGGATTGTTGGATTTCTAGAAATAACATGCAATTAGAAATAATAATTTTAACTTCTTAGGGAAAAAATTGCATATTAAAATCTGCAACAAATTTATATCAATTCAATTATCTTTTCAATGACTTCAAATTGATTTAAATAAAATTCAAAAGATATAAGGGTAACAAGAAATAATTTAAATGAATTTTAATCTAAAAAGACAATGAAAAAACCCGTTTTATTAATCAATTTTGAACGTTTAAGTGAAATCTTACAAACTGCTATCAATGCAATAGTCATCCACACACTTTTTGTCAATAATGATGCAATCCTCAAAGGAAATGTAACCAAACATTATGTTTTCATATTTCATACAATCATAACACCATCAAACATGCACAAATTTGAGATGAAATCTTACTTAATTCTAGGACAATATGCAAGATCTCACTAATTTTTTCAACTTAGATAACATAAAAAAATCATGCCATTACCAATGAACTAGATTGAGATGCATGAAAAATAGGCATAATACTTTAATTTATCAAAATTTGATCTCCAAAAAATAGTAAGAAAATCCACACTATGAATGCAAAATTTTATTGTGAAACAATACATCAAAATCATACCCTTTGAAATGATCCAAAACCAAAATTATATAAAAAGCTAAGTTCTTGAAATTGAGGATCTAAACAAAAAAGAAAACTAGAACTAACTCCAATGCTCTAGATCTAACTAAAGCATAACTGGGCACCCCAGTTTCAGTTTTAGTTCAGCTAAACCTAACTTAGGAAAATAAAAAATCTAACTAAAAGTAACTAAATCCCAATGCCAGTTCCAACTCCATGAGTTGGGCATGGGAATTTTACAGTAGTTTATTTAAAATAAAACAAGACATCAAAATGAAACTCTTGTCTCCCATTATTTTACAAAGTTGTTAGTGAACATTGATATCACTTCATTCATCTTTTCCATGGATGGTCCTTGGTGATACTAAAGCTTTTTTTTTTTTATCAAAAGTAGATTTCTCCATTTTCCATTGTAGGTTGCTAAAGATAGTCAACTCTTCCTAAAAGGTTTGGATTTTTTCCTTTTTATTCATCATTTTATCTACAATTTCTTGGGTAACTTATCTTTGCATCTGATTCTTCAATTCTTCTGACATTTTTTTGGGGGAACATTCATCTCCCAAAATGTGCAATCTAAATCATATATTTACTGGTAGATTTTGATCATGGTTTTCCTTGCTAGATTTCTACCTTTTCTTAGTTTAGACTTGCACTTATTCAAAATCTTCACTCTGAATTCTACAACTCTTAACCACTTAGGAGTTTATCCTTATCTTCTTCTTCAATTACTATAGCTTTTAGAAGATCATCCATAGGTGTTGCCTTTATTTTATGCAAACCTGGGATGTAATCCTCCCAAACCAATAGTTCTTCATCAATGCTTAGTTCAATTTTTTGAGCTACACTATCCTCATCACTAACATGGAGTGATAAGAATTTATTGATTTCTTCAAGATTTCATTTGCTAAATCCAAAAAAATCTAATTTCCATTACTAAACCACTAGAATCCATCCTTATGGGTTAGAATGTATGACTTATCCCTTTAATGTAGCTTGCAATGTAGACTCAAGAGCTACTATGTCTACTAGTCAGATTAAATTATTAACGTAGGTCATTAATTGGATCACTTGAGCTTTAAGCTCCTCTTTAGTGTTCTCATATTTTTGCATTCATTTTAGGATAGCAAGAATATAAATTTGGAGAAATTATTTCTCTCCTTCCTTTGTCTATACTTGTAGACATTGAAAAATGTCTTGGTCTACGAGCGCCATTTTTCTACATTGTCTTGTCTTCTTCCTTGCATAATTAAATAATTTTAATTATTTAATTAATTCATTTCTTGGTCTTTATTCTCCTCTAATCAATTAAATAAATTAAGTATTTATTTAATTGTGTCACTAACACTATTAAATAAATTATCATTTATTTAATTATTTTCTCTTCATTATTTGTCTATAGTTAAATAATTATTTTTAATTATTTATCAAAATTCATTAATCCTTTTGTCCCTCTATGGTTAAATAATTATTAAAATTATTTGACTCCCTCTTACCAGTCTTCCTCTATTTAATAATTAATTTGATTTAATTATTTAATTCCTTTTTCTCATTTCGAATTTGGATTTTTGATTGCCTCTAGTCTTCAAAGAATCTTGACCGTCCATTCATAGCCATCCCTAGCCCACTACTTTTTGGTGCATGAATCCTCCACTATTGATCTTGGCATCTTCTAGAAGATTGATCTCGTCCATCCATTTAAAAATATTTTCTATAAAAGAATGCTTTCTTCTCCATTTTGGCTTTACAAACACATTCTCCAACATTCATGCTACCACATCACTGTCACTTGTAGGTATTCATACAACAAAAAATGAGGGAAAGTTTACAAAATGTAGATTTAAGGAAAAGCAAGAGAGATAATCAACTATGATACCTAGGAGTTTTATTTTATGCTTTCAGTCTTGCTTTCTCTCTTTTATCATTTGTACTCTCTTGTTTGGATTTTGGATTTGGGCTTAGATCTTAGGTAGAGTGGTTGCTACTTGGTCTTAGGTATTTTGCATTTTGAATTTCCCTATCTTACATTGATGAACCTGATGTGAATCTTACAAAAATTGTAGAGAAATTTGTGTGTTGTTTTTTGTTTTTTCTATCTTGCAGGTTCGTGATCCACATTTGTGAAAAACAACAATGCAACTGAAGGTGGAGAGATGAAAATTCAAATGACATTGCATTTGAAGAGTTTTGAGCCACAACTGAAAAAAGCTAGAGCGATACGATTGTTAAAATCTAAGCCGCATTTTTTGTATGACAGTTCGTAATAGACACTTCCTGAGTTGCATTTGTGAGCTGCAACTACTTGGATGAATGACACAACTAACTGGTACAGTATAACTTTTTAATTTTGAGTTTTCTTTCAATTTTTCCTTTTGGGTTTGCTTTAGATTAGGATTGTTGGTTTACTAATCTCTTGTTTTCAGCGCATGGCTTTCATTTTGGAGATCTAACTTGTTGTTTTGCAAGTTTTTTTTTTTAAAAAAAATAGAAAGAATTTTTGGTTTTTAACACACATCATTGGGATTTAGAAAGAACACAATCTGCATTTACATTCATGGGTTTAAAATGAACAAATTGTATTTCTACATTCATGGGTTTTTAAAATGAACAAAAAATTGCATTTCTACATTAATGAGGCTTAAAATGAACAAAAAACTACATTTCTACACTCATTTGGTCTTAAAATGAACAACTTTGCATTTCACACTGGGTGATCCCACAATAGTGGTTTACAATTTTTGGCCAAATTGGACACTGAAATAATTTTTTTAACTAAATCTTCACATTCGGGCACCTATAGCAGCTAAACCGTGAGGAATTTGAAGATGATGCAAACTAGAGTCTCATCACATTTTGTCTGCAGATTCTAAAAATATTATTTTAAAAAATTTTGGAATTAGATTGCACTTCTTTCTCCATCTCCCATGAAAACTGGTTTTTTTTCATAAAACAACATTTTAAAAAGTGGCGCACACCGTATAATGCATAATTTTTTTTCCATGAAGGATAAAATTCTAATTCTTTCAAATTTAGATTTTTAACTCCAATATCTAGTGCTTCCACTTGGTTAGATAGTTTTTATTGAATATTTTTTCTTTAATCAAGTTTTGAAGTCAAACCCATTATAATTTAGACATAGGCGGTATATAAGGCATAACTTTTTTGTATATATCAAGCATTCAATTTTTCTTTTTTGTTAGATCAAGGACTCAATATATGGTGCACTCATATTTTTCATTTTTTATAATCTACTATTTTTCCACATGTGCAAAACAAAGACCTTCATTTTAGATGAAAAACTTATGTTTAATAAAACTAAAAAACAAATACATAATAAAACCAAACATATTAAAATTATATTCATTAGTTAGCTCATTAGGACCAGTTCCAGTTGGGTTTGTGAAGTCTCCTCCATTTTCATCCTCAACCCGAACTTCGAAGGGTAGAAATTCTTGTTTTTTTTGTGCTAGAGAGCAGGGAGGTGGGAAAAGGGGGGTTCGTTAGAACCAAGGGAGTTTGAGCAAACCCCCAAGGGTTTGAGCGAACCCCTAGGGGTTTGAGAAAACTAGGGTTCATTCGAACCCCCTTTCAAAAAGGGGTTTTCATTATATTTTTGGCCGGATGGGGTCCACCTTGCATTTAACTAGTTCGCACAAACCAGGGTTCATTCAAACCCTTTTTTGGTTCGTTCAAACCAAAGGGTTCATTAGAACCCCAAAACCCAAATTTTTTGGTATGGGGTCTTTTTTTTCCACTTTTCCTTCCTCACTCAAATTGTAAACCACTTTTTTGGGTTTACCCCACTCATTAGGCCTAAAACGAACCACAACTTGCTTTTTTTTGTTTTCTTAAGTAGACACATTTCAATTTGGGTTGATTAATGAATGATTGTCTACCATGTCTAGTGCACTTGCACAACTATTTGTAGTAGATCCCACATAGTGTAGTGAGAGTATCCTCTCCCCTTGCACTTCGTGCGATCTTGGGTGAAGAGAAATCATTGCATCTTTTTTTTTCTTTTTAGTTGAGTCTTCCTAAGAGACACATCCTAACAAAGAACTCAAAGGCTACCCAAACTAATTTTTCCCTCAGGCTGGTATATAAAAGTCTTAGGAAAAATCGAATGGAAAACTACCATTAGTTGTCACTATACAATGCCATTCCAAAGTGCAAGCTACCCATGTTGTTTATGTGAGGTATTTTTAGTACCACTAGTAGGATTGGTTAAAGCCTTAAGTGTATTGCTAGACGCTCATGCAGTGGCAAGTCCCTAAGTTGTGACTAGACACCATTTTAGTGGCCACACTTATTGATTAACTTATATTGGCATCACTCTCAGTGTAAGGGTATAGCACCACACCTTGAAAGTTACTCACCATATGGCTCCCTCGAGTTGAAATAGGAATCCTCAGTGTAGTATAAGTTATTTTACTTGTAACTTTCTGAGAGGGTGATTTGGGTTATCCTTCCATTCCAGGAGTCCCCTATCTGTCCACTCTTGCAAAGAAAAAGGTGGAAACACTTGCATTGAAGGAGATTTCAAGTTGTGGGCCTAATCGTCATGCTATTGGCTTTGGCCTTAGGGATAGGAAGTGCTTTGATTGTTTTCAATATGTGCTTATACTAGTGGAAATTGGGGTGAATAACCTCTGAACATACACAACTGCATTTCAAAATTTCATATGTCAGCAACCAAACAAATCTATTTTCAAAGTGTCTTTAGTGTTTTCAGAACATTCCCAATCACATTTCAAAAAATTTCCAAAAAAAAAACCATTTGGAACAATAAAATTTCAAAACAACTCACTGTTAACCATATTTGATGAAAATAAACCCGCAACTACAAACTGAATTGCATTTTTTAAATAGAAAACTATAATTGAGATTCTACATCATATTTGATAGACACAGACCTGTATCTATTGCAATTCACCACATTTTTTAACCAAAGACCTACATCTACAAAACCTGCACTTGCATAATACATCAAACCATATAGAAATGCATGATCATATAGAATCATCTCATAAATGCATAACATCCTAGCATCATAATCTATATAGAAACATGCATAATAAATAACACATCACATAATCACTGCCAAAATCATCCATGTTGCATATATATCAAAAAATGATAAGTGTCGCAGTATAATATCATAATGATCCCAAAAAATGGAGCTCGTAGGCTAAGTTGAAATACATATATAAGTGTCAATGTCTAAAAGCATGAAAAAATGGAGCTACCCTATGCTCCCCCTGTCTCCTGATGGGAAGGGACCTCTGGAAGGTGACCTATCATCCTAGGGCTAGTAGTATCTAGATGACCTATGTGCTGACCCTGATGGCCTATGATATGGTGATAATCACTGTGACACCCCACCATTTCTCTATGACCGTCTGCTCTAGGATCTGCTCTCAACCTGTGAGAAGCTCAACTCTCTACACTTTGGAGGAACTACTCTCTCATAAATTTTGTTGTAATACCATTCAGTTGAGATAACCCTCTTGAACTCTCACAAGATTTCCACTATCAAACTGCTACCTATGTTCATGAAGTCTAAAGAGATTTGCTCTACTTGCACTACCCTACTAATAGTTGTATCCCTCTCAGCCCATAGCTATAGGATGTTAGTATGTGCTACCTACAATTGTGCCTATAGCTAAGTGATCTTTCCATCAACTGGCCGATCCTCCCCCTCCACATCCATCCTCTCCAAGATGGGGATATCCTCCAATCCCTCCTCCATGATGGTCCTCTCCCTCTCCTCCTCCTCCTAGTCACCATATCCTCATCTCCACCTATCTCTCCAACATTGATGTCCATGAAAAAATCCACTATTGGTTGCTCTCCCTCTATCTATCTCTCCTCTTGACGAGGAGGTGTGTCTACTTGTACCTCTCCCACTAAAACCTCTACCTATATCTCTCCCTCCTGACAAGGGGCCTCCACTACCTGTCTACCCCCATCTCTCCTTAGTGGATGAGGTGGCCTTCCATTCCTGCCTCTCCCATCTTGGCCTCCCCTATCTCCTCGACCCCCTCTCCCTTTGTCCCCTTCACCATCTCCTCCATCATCATCTCCTCTGCCTCCCCAACCTCCATCATCCCCTCAACCTTGTCCTCAGCCCCAGACTCCTCTCCACAACCCTCTTTATCATCTATCCATTGGTGCAAGCAAGTTTGGATTGGTTAGCAGTATAGGCCTATGTTGTCCCCACCAGGTACCATAGTCAGGCATAGTGCCTAAATCTATGTCTCCATCTGTCCACCCCCATTGCACAAGTTGCAAGGCATCTATATTTTTCTCCATCATGGTCACAAGAATCATAGGACCCCAGGGCTGAATCTCTTAGTTGGATCGAGCAAACTCTAATGTACCAACAAGAAGTCCCTGCTACTCCCCTAACTACCATTGTACCCTCTATGGTAGGTACCTCTCAATGATATGTTGGATCTATAGTATCCAACCAATCAGGTATCGAGGATGTTTGCAATAAGGTAAATGATCACTGTCATCGAAGAATGGAGTAAAATCCCTATATGGTCTCTATTTGAATGAGTTCAACAAGTCAATTGCATGTCTCTAATAATGAGTGTCATTGACATATGTCTGGGTGACTGTCCCTCCATAGATGTAAGTGCATGGAAACCCCTCTCCAAGCTGCCTCCGTACTGGTGGTCTAAATACTGTGATATGCCCCTAGGCCAACACCATTAGGAGAGTGATCGCATAACTAATGCTTTGACCTACCCTATATGCCACATCATGCAGCTAGAAGTACAACATGGCCAACATGCATGGCCTCCAAGCATAGATAGTATTGCATGTCTAATCTAGGTGGATCCAGAAGACCCCAAAATTTCACAGTCTCAAAATCTCATGGAGTTAGCCTCATCGCATAGAGCTCGCAAACACGATCTCGATGCAACTTGAACTATGTCAAAAGGAGGTTGTATGCAAGAGTTATGCTCGGTCAAAGATCGGTCAAACAGGTGAATCAGAGGGCTAGAAAAGGAAAAAAATGACCATCTCAAAAGTGGTCACAATTAGCATCATCACAAAGAGCTTGTCAAGACCTCTCCAATGGTGTTTGTTTCATCAAAAACGGAGACCGTATGCCAAAGTTACACCAAGTAAAAGTTTTAGTCAAAATGATGATGTCAGCATGTGATGTGGCAGTTGACTGGATGGTGACATGGAAATTGCAGGTGATGTGGCAAAAATCTCACAAAATTCACGTACACCATGCTTTATTTTTGAAAAATATAAAGTGGTGGAAGTTTATTCCACAAAATCCATTTGGTGGGATTGAATTTTGTGGGATCCCATGGGATCCAAATCTCCTAAAAATAAAAAAGGTTAACTAATAAATAACCCTCAATTTTAAAGAAAAACAACTTAACAATTCAAAAACAAAAACAAAAAACCAAATGAGCCGTGAATAGGTGTTAAGGGCTTAAGCAAATTAAATTTTTTTTTATGGGGAAGTTATTGTTTTTTAATGGGTGTCATATTTAAAGCATATTCTAGCCCGATTTATTAACAAAATAACCTTTTATGGTTATTTTAACCCCTTAAATTGTTATGAAGCCTAATTAAAGGCCAAAAGGGGTTAATTTGTTTGAGGGGAGTTATTTCATTTATTATGGTGGGTTTTAACCCAATATGCAAAATTATGTATAAAAGGGGGGTAGGAATGTGATTTTTTCATTCAGGTGTTTTGAGAGAAAATGTTATGCTCTTTTCAGGAATTTTTGGAGGAGAAATTTACAAGGTGATATTACACCAAGAATTGTAAAAAATTGAGAGTGAGTTCGTGAGGAGACTATTGTAAGCTTGGAGATTTCTAAGAAGGCTTTTTTAGGTGCTTGGCAATCTTAATAAAGTGGTCCAACATTGCGAAGCAGACCCAGAGATGTAGTCCTAATCGGATGAACTCCATTATCAAGCTTGATCTCTCTTTTTCTCTCCTATCTCCTAATTTTCTTCAATATTTTAATTCTTTGAGTTTCCAGTTTATGTTCATTGATTCTTTTTTTTTGGATAAAGTATTAAGTGTAGCTAATTTACTCCCTCAACAGTTAAGATTCAAAAACACGCAATTCTGTGGCGATTGGGAAAAAACTATAATTAGGAGTTAAGTGCAATAAATTTGTAACTTTATAATTTCACATCTGTGTCAGCATGCTAACTAGCATCCCCCCAACCAATGGGAAATATGTGCCCTCATTGATCAGGACATACCAGTCCACCAATAGTGCTGCATAGGACAATGATGAAGAGATCATATCTCTCTGTGAGTGTATCCCAGTGGACCTCATACTCCTCCACTACTAGTTCTACCTCATCCTCATGGTCAAAGGTCATTGTAATAGCATTGTATCCTCGGTTTGGGTCATACAACACACGCTCTCCATGAATAGGTAGTCTGAGGATGCGCCATACATCCTCCAATGTCACTATAGCCTCCCCTATCAACAAGTGAAATGATTTCGTCTTTGAGTGCCACCACTTAGCCAGTGCAATGAAGAACCCTCTATTTTCCCAAATCACGAGCATGAATGTGACATGGTACAGTCCTAGTGAAAACAATTGCTCCCTCTTATAGTCACCCAACTATCGGTAAAGTATGAAGCTCAAGGGACAACTCTCTCAGGTTAGAATCGGGCCTAGCGATGCCTATGATCACAATCAAGCACACTATGTCAATCCAAAAGCTTTCACAAACTTATTTGACTTGGGTATCATATAAATTTTTATCCAAAGCTGGGGAACACATCGAACTATCTATCATATATGGTCAACAAGCAAATGTGTCACAATTTCATCAAATGTAGTGCAAAATATCAAATGTGTCGAAATACCTATCAAATGTGAGCATTCAATCAAATGTGACATTTCAAACTACAATTGCATCATAAAATTTCACATCCAGGATGAAACCACACATGCATCACTTAACCCTACACTTGTGTCACATTTTCCAATTGTGATGCAAAAAATTAGTTGCATCTAATGTTAATCAGTTGCATCAAACCGAAGCAATTGTGGTGAACCATAATCAATTATGGTGAACTGCAATCACGTGCGGCCCACATGATGACAAATACGGTCAACTAGGTTAACTAATTTTTTTTTCCCCCTATTAGAGTCCTAAATCTATGAAAAATTATAAAAATTACTAAGGATTGTGCACTTACTATGTCCCTCGAGCCCTCTGGCCATCTGTAGGTTTGAAATTTGTGCCTATGATGCATTTTGTGTGGAATCAACATGATTCTGATAGGAGCTCTACAGTAGGTTTTGTACTCTTCTCATTATTCACTCCAAATCAAAATGCACAAATGACTACTTTTGGCAACCCTATGCCCATTTATAGGTCTTTTGTGGGATTTTGCAAACCTTTATAACTGGAAGTGGAAAATGTTGAGGTCTAAACCATTTTCTAATGTTTTAATGGTCCAAATTCATTTCTTTTGCTATTAATGTCATTAAATCAGCTTGTCAAAAAAAAATTCAAAATTTCCAAAAAAAATTTGAGGGAGCATGAGTCTATTCTGCCTTCTTCGGGCCACATCAGAGCATGGTCTGAATTTTATTTTCCTAATTATTTTTTGACACAATTCTTAGAATCACATTATGTCAAAGAGGGGCAAAATGTAGACACTGAAAAATGTCTTGGTCTATAAGCATCATTTTTCTGCATTGTCATGTCTTCTTCCTTGCATAATTAAATAATTTTAATTATTTAATTATTGGCTTTGATCACATTCCTCTATTAATTATTTTTTTTTAATTATTTAATTAGTTCATTTCTTGGTCTTTATTCTCCTCTAATCAATTAAATAAATACTTAATTTATTTAATTGTGTCACTAACACTCTTTCCTTCTATAATTAAATAAATTATCATTTATTTAATTATTTTCTGTTCATTATTCATTTATAGTTAAATGATTGTTCTTAATTATTTATCTATTAATTAATGTTTTTCTTCCTTCTATGGTTAAATAATTATTAAAATTATTTGACTCCCCTCTTACCACTCTTCTTCTATTACATAATTAATCCAATTTAATTATTTAATTCCTTTTTCCATTTTCCTTGATATTTAATTTAAATGGTTGCACAACCATTTTAAATTAAATATTCATTTCCCTTTCACTTAAATAAATAATCATTTTTAATTATTTATTCGTCCTCATCTTTTACCAAATTAAATAATATGGTCAAAGATTCCTCTCATTTATTATTTAATTCCTCCACTACCTTCCCTCCACTTTCTCATTTCAAATCTAAACCGTTGATTGCCTCTAAGTCTTCAAATAATCTTGATTGTCAGTTCATAGCCATCCCTATCCCACTACTTTGTGGTGCATGAATCCTCCACCATTGATCTTGGCATATTCTAGAAGATTGATATCATCTGTCCATTAGAAAATAGTTTCTATAAAAGAAGGCTTTCTTCTCCATTTTGGCTTTACAACCACATTCCCCAACACTCATGCTACCATATCACCATCACTTGCAAGTATTCATACAACAAAAGTTGAGGGCAAGTTTACAAAAGAAGATTTGGGGAGAAGCAAGGGAGATAATCAATTGTGATAGGGGAGTTTTATTTTATTCTTTCATTCTCATTTTCTCTCTTTTATCATTTGTACTCTCTTGTTTGGATTTGGAATTTGGGCTTAGATAGGTAGAGTGGTTGCTACTTTGTCTTAGCTATTTTGTTTTATCTGGTATTCCTTAGGCCACATCTCTTGGACTCAAGCTTATCAACCAATGTGATGACTATTTTTGCAATTTTGTTACCTTGCTCATCCATAGTGATGGTTGATATCCTCCTAGCTTATTTTTCCTTCTCATGGGAGATTGAAAGGCTTCTAAAATAATTCTCAAATTTTTCTCTGAGTTTCCTTCTACATGTGTCCTTTGTTGCCTTTGAATTGCATGATTTAACCAAATAGGCACAACAATGGACATTTCTCTAATATAGGAGAAGATAGGATCTCAGTATCATGGGATCTTTCTTTTGAACTAGCTTTCTCAATCTCATGTTGTTCAGTTTTTGATTTGATATCTTCTTCTCCTGGGACTTGTCCATCATGAATCTCCCTTACTTGGTCCACTTGTTTCTCTTTATGCTCTCCAGCTATGGTCTCTTCAACATGGACCTCTCTCTTCCCTTCCTCTTCTATTGGAGGCTCTCTTTCTATCTCTCTCTCTTCTTGTGCTTCCTCTTTTGTAGCCCTTATGGGAATGTCTTCCTCTTGGGTAGATGACCCACCTTAAGGAATAAGAGGGGGAGATGGAGGTGGATTAGGAGGGGGAGAAGGAGAGGTGGAGTATGATGTGGTAATTTTGGAGAGGGGAGAGGTGATGGTAGAGGATATTCATGTGGAGGGGAGGAGGAATAGGTTTGATGAGCTTCTCGTTGAGAAGTTCTTTCTCTTATGGCCTTTCTGGTCCTTTTCTTCCTCTACAAAGTTTCTCTTTCCTCAGCATATTCTTCACTTGAACTAATAGATATTGGTTCTTTCTCTTTTCTCTTCTTCCTTTCCACTTTAGGAGTTGAAGAGCTTTTAGTCTTGACTACAATAGTGGAGGATCCTCCATCTACTTTCTCTTTCTTTGCTTCTTTTACCGATTTTGACAACTTCATCATAGGAGAAGGGTGTCTAAGCCAATAAAGAGAATGGGCTACAAAACCTGCTTTAACCTTGCTTGAATATCACAATTTTTGTCCACTGAACAATATTCATTGAATATTGGCTAGTTGTAAATGTGTTGCCTATTGTTAATAAGATCGAGGAGCTTCCCATCTTCTTTCACATTCTTAGAGACACAGGCCTCTATGTAATACTTAATCATATTTACGTCAACTAATAGTAATCTTTCATTCTCACTTCAAACTCTTCCTCACAGTTTTCCCAATGGTCTTCTATCTTAGGCTCATGGATGAAAAGAATCATGTTACTTTGTTGATTTTCCAATTGGGTCAAATTGGCTCCCAACATCATTATACATCACTAGAGCATATTTTTCCAACTCTAGATCTACACTCTTGGAATTTTGCATGTTTTCACATGACTATAATCCTATTTTGATTAGGAAATTGTATCTAAAATTTGTTTCCCTACAATCAATTGGTGAAGTTCATTCACCTTCCTATAGAATTCCAACAAGATCATCTTATCTAATGGATACTTTGAAAGCTTATATGACATCTTATGGAATCCAACCACTTGGATATATGTAAGATTCTTGAACTGGATAATACCAATTTACCCATTTTTTGAGTGCTTCCATAGTCTCATTTGAGATTCTCCAAGGGAAATCTCCCTCCAACCCATCAAATTCTACAACATCAATTTCTTCACTGAAAGCATCACATTCTACAACAAATAGAAGTAAAAAATTAGGAATTGCAAGAATATGACAAGAACTCATTGCTTTTTTTAGCTCCTCAAAGGTTCTTTCTACTTCCTCTATCCATTTGAAAGTTCCTTCTCTACTCAGATTAGTGAGTGGTGTCATAGTCTTACAAAATCCTCTAATAGCTACATAGTCCAAAAAAACCTCTTAGATGGGACAATTTTGTAGGAGGTGGCTAGTATAGAATGACTTGGATCTCCTACTAATCAACCTTAACTCCTTTAGAACTTATGACATTTCCCAAATATAATATCTTTGTCAATACAAACTCACATTTGGACATCTTTGCAAAGAGAGATTGGTGTTCTAGAATTCCCAAAACTATATCCAATCACTTCAAATGTTCTTCCCATGTTTTTCTATAGATCAAAATATCATCAAATAAAACCAACAAAAACTTCCTCAAATTCTTACCAAAAACATGATTCATGCATGATTAGGAAGTTGTTGGAGCATCAGTGAGACCAAAGGGCATAACCAAGACCTCAAAATTCCCATAGTGACACTGGAGAACAATATTTTGTACATCTTCTCTCATGTGGATTTGGTGGTATTTAGATCTCAAATCAATCTTAGAGAAGTACACCACAACTTGTAGCTCATCTATCTATGGTATGGGGTACTAGTTCTTAATGGTATTCTTTTCCAATTTTTGGTAGTTTATGCACATCTACAAAGTGCCATCCTTCTTCTTTACCAACACCACAAAAGATGTGAAAGGACTAGATCTGGGTCTGATGTAGGGCATATCCAACAAATCCTTTATTGATTTCTCTATCTCCTCCTTATACATTTGGGGATGGAGGTAAGGAGTGGTCATACTCGGTTTTGTTCCTAGTTCAATATCTATGATATGATGGAAACCTTTATTTTATGGTAGTCTGAGACACATATCATTAAAAACCAAACTATGCTTATCCAAAATATTTTGTATATCAATATGAACTTGACCATTCTTACCCTCAGAAGAGTCCTTTGAAGTCACCAAACAAATAGCAGTCCAAACAACTTGGTTATTTTGGAAGACCCTTTCCATTCTCCTGGTTGATAATACTTGCAAGCCTCCATTATCCATTCCCTTTAGAACCACATCCTTCCCATTGTCTTTGAACTTGAGTTCCATCATTTGGTAGTTTGCAGTGTACTCACCAATGAATGTAACCATTGCATACCCAAAATCACATCAGTTTCACTCAAAACAATAACATAGAAATCATCACAAACCTTATGATCTCCAAATGTTATGTCTAGCTTTTGAACTTTCTCCTTGTAGGGTAAGTTATACCCATCTACCACAATGATCGTGAAGCTTTCAAATTCTCCATATCTAGCCTTCTTCTCCTCACAAGTCCTCATCAATGAAGTTGTGAGTAGCTTCTCCATCAATTAGGATAGCCACTCTTTTTCCGGCAAGGACTCCCTAGACCTTGAAAGAATGGTATCTATGCACACTAGATAGAGATGCTAGAATGTTGACATTATCTTTCTCCTTATCTTCCCCCTATGAAAGGATGTCTTCTGAGTCATGAAACTCTTTGGACCCATCAGATTATGATTCTTTATCAAAAAGGACTTCTATATAGTGAACTTTCCCCTTACTAAGACATATGTCTCCCAGAACCCATGTCTCCCTATAGGAGAAATAAATTTTATTCCTTTGAAGCTCATTCCTAGTCTCTTTATTTGCCTTCTTCACCACATTAGGTGTTGCATATTTGGGTGCCGGTACTGGAGCATGTAGTGGTTTTTTCTAAAAACCACCCTTAGAGTGCCATGTACTGGGTTTAGGTGGGTGGGAGAAAATATTCTTTAGAATGGATGGCTTAAGGATTAGATCCATTTTTATAGCCTCTTGTAAAGAGAAATTTGTGTAAACAATTTCATAAACCCCCTAAGAGGTTCAGAGAGCCCAGTGATGAAGAGATGCACAATCCTCTTTTTTGATAGTTTAGGCACCATTACCACCAATTTTTGAAACTCCATTATATAATCATCTATTGAGTGATGTTGTTTGATTGTAGCTAGCTAGTTGAAATATTCTTCTATATCCTTCGAATTGAATCTATCAAGAATTCTCCTTTTGAATTCATTAAATCTATGTATTTGATCATAGCCTTGGGTAGTATGGCCATGAAACCACCATTCATAGCCTTCCCCTTTGAGATGCAAAGAGAAAAATTAAACCACATCTTTATTTTTCATAGGATTGAGCACAAAATAAGTTTCCATATTTTATAACCATGCTCTAGCTGATATCTTGTTATTCCCATCAAAACATGCTAGGAAATTTTTTCCAACTTTTCCTTTAGATCTTTTCTTTTTTATACCCCATTCTTCTATGGCTCACTCTTCCTTGAAAATTCTATGTAGTCTTCATATGACATCTCTTATTTGATTTCTTTTGGCAAGGATTGGTACTCACTAAGCCATCTACAAATAGTTTCTGAATTGAAGGCACTGTTTTTCACAAGTTAACTTCTCCCTTGTTCAATTTATGGTAAGAATATGCTCCTTGGGGTTCTTGATGAAATATTATTCCCAACATCATTTCTTCTACCATTTTTTGATGATGTCTCACCCTTTTGATCATTGTGATTTGAATTTCCACCAAACATCTTGTTCACCAAGGTTTTCAATACATCTCTTGTCTCCACTAGGGTTGTGGGTATATCCCTTAACCATCTTGTAATCTCATGAATTTATGCAATTGTTTCCTTGAATATTTCTTCATCTTCTAACATCTTCCTTTTCTCTAAGTTTATATTTCCTTCTTGATCCAATTTCTTCAATTCCCTCCTATGGTACCTAATGTTTCTTTTATTCAACATCAATCATTAGGAAAACCCTACAAGTTGGAAGAATCATGCTTTCATACCACTATAATATCCCTAACATATAATTCTAACAACTATTGATTTGTAGACTGAATTCAATATACAAAAAAAAGCAAACACAAGATATTGCTCCAAAAATGATCAAACTAAAAAAAATATGAATATGTTTACATGAAAATTTAGAACAATGATCTAATATGATTTATAATTATTCCATAGATCAAATAGAAACAATACCAACTTTCTTACATAATATTTGAAGATTAGATGCAATCCCTAAATGAGAATTCCCTCAAGAACCAAAGGGGTTTTGTCCTTTGATCCTAGTGAACATTGGGTTTTTGTCCAATGAACACAACTCCTATGGGTTTTCATCCACTAAAGGAAATAGAACACAAGTGTCCCAAATTTAAAATAAAATAGCATAATAATTATATCTACCCTTACATGAATTGATTTCCTACATTTATATGCTAACAATTCTCCCTAAGGAATAGGTTGGCCTTGGGCCAAAAAGGTGCCAAAGACCATAATTGGAATTCTAGCATGCTACGTTAGTTCAACCTTAAGGCCTATGTAGATTCCTTTGGGATTAGCATGCCACCTTGTGGACCCATCCACACACTTTTCTTTCCCTTTCCAGCTTCCTAAAACTTCATCTTTGTTGCCGCATTATCTTGAGGTGTCTCATCCTTTAAGCCTATAGAAGTGGGTTCCAATTGACTAGCACAATCACCTTTTGATAACAATATCTTTCTACTGCCCAATCCTTCTCTCTTAATATTTGGATATGATGTGCAAGTTTCACCATATGTGTTGTGTTCCAAATTGAAGACAAAATGCACTCTTGTGGAGGAATGCAGAGGGATTCTTGGAATTGATTTTGTTTTGGTATAGTGAGATTGAACTGGTGACCTTCTGATGGTGATATCTTCTCGGTGTATGATTCTTTTCCCACAATCTTTGGCTATGTTGTGGGGAATTTATTACAAATTTTATGTCCCAAATTGTAGACCGAGATGTTCTTCTGTGGAGGAATTTGGTAATATTTCCAGGTTCCACTCTACAATTTTCTTTGTGGAAAAAGGGACATGACATGTGAGAAAAAATGGCTAAGGAATGAGAGGGATTGCAAAAAAATTATGTGGAAGTGAAGTGGATTTGACAGTGAATGTAAACATCGATGGAAGTGTAGTTACATTTCAAAATATTATAAGGTGAATATGGGAGCAAATAGAGGATAATATCCTTGTGGTAAAAATCATCGAAAGTGCATCCTAGTGTAGGAGTGGAAAGTGATTTTTACTTGGGGGTAAAATTCCCATAAATCGAAGTTGGGATGGAAAATTTCATAGAGAAAAGGTGTTGTAGGAAAAGGAAATTGAAGTGAACATGAGTAGAGTAGAAAGTAAGGTGTAGGTAGAAGTTGAAATCTCACAAGAGGTGAAGATTGAAAATATGATTAAGATACAAAAAAGCATGGATTTCCAACTAAGTTAAAGTGCATTTAGAAGATAAATTCTTAGAAATATCCTAGAACACCAATAAAATTTCAAATAATAATATTTTTTAGGATTTTTACATCTCTTGACACTTAGGGGGCCCACTTAAGATTTCTTGGATTTGTTATCAATAACAAGTTAATTTGGACCTAACTACACAACATGGGAGAAGAAAAAAGAGAAACGTGAGACACAAAAATGGGGCTCCAAGAAGATTAGTATGATCATGTTTCAAAACTTGTACAAGAAGGTACATTAATTCAAGATCTAGTTTCATTACATTATTTTGTAATCCATAATTCTATACATGCATATATTTTTGTGAATTATAGAATTTCCTACTTTATTGAATTTATAATATTTTATAGGACATGCATATGTTATTGTTACATCTAAGATAAATGAAGAGGAATTAAAATATTGGTTGGATTGACACATTGAAACAAAACACTAGTTTTAAGAGCCTAGAATAGATGATAATAACTAGAAGTATCTAGTAGTTTTTGTGGTTGTTGTTGGAACTTGGCTACAAAAATATTTGACAAAGAATAATTGCTTAAACCTATATTTGAATATTATAAATACATAAGAAAATTATGCAAGTTACTCACATATGGTTGTGACAATAAAAATATAATTAGTAAGATATCAAGGGAAAATTTCTATAAAACAAGTACGAATGTGTCTTATGGAAGATCATGAGATAGATATAGATACATTACAAAAAAGTGAGGATATAGATGATACAATTGTTTCAATTTTTAAATGGCTTGTAGGTATTTAAAAAATTTAAAATTTATTTTTTTATTTTTTGTGTTAAATATAGTTGTATATTTATTTTAAAATCTTTTTAATAATAAATTAGATTTAGTTTGGTAATTTTATGATCTTAGTATTTATAATTAATTGATTTAATCACATGTCCAGTAGAAAAATAGTAAGTTATTGCATGTCTCTTTAAGCCATCCACAAAATATCTTCCATAAATTAGGTAAATTTTATTTTATTTTATAAATTTGAGATATGATTTAGTAAGTTTGGGATAATGTATATTTAAAGTTAATTGATTTAATATCATACCCTAAGAAAATTAGTAAGTGATAATATTTCCCCTTAATGCATTCCCTAGTTATATTCCATTAATTAGGTAAGTATGGTTTAGTTTAATAACTTAAGGATTTTGTTTAGTAAGTTTAGGATTAATTATTTTTATAATTATTAATTTATTAGTGCAATGTTATAAATTTAAAATAGATTCATGCACCCTTAATCCATTCTCTTAACTCGCCTTAATCCATCCCCTAAATACATTCCAAAAATTAGGTAAGTTTAATTTACTTTAATAATTTTTGGATTTGGTTTAATAAGTTTAGGATTAAGTGAATTAATAATTACTAGTGTCCATTCATCTAATTAGTAATTAATTTAATGTTCCCTTTAGCCATACCTTTAATTATCAAACATGTTTTTGATTATCGGAAAACAAGTTTTGAAGGGGCCCCAAAACCCTTTACAAAAAAAGAAGGCAACTTGAGAGACATTACAATAGGAAGCAACCCCAAAGACAAAAAGTAGACAAAATTGTTAACAAGAAATCAACAAACAAACAACAAGCAAGCAACAAACATGAAGCAAACCAAAAAAAAATAGCAACTACAATAGGCTCTTCAGGATCCTGACTGCGTCCAAGTCTTTAGTGATAACCTTGTCATGCATCTCCATAACCTTGTTCACTTCCTATATTGGAATAACAACACTTTTCTTAGTTTTTCTTCTAGTCCTAACACAAGGGTCGACATCAGCAGCTTTATCCTATTTTCCCATCAAGGTGATGTCCTCCACCTCATGCACATATTTTCTAGAAAGAGGCTTACCAATCCATTTCCTAGCCTTTTCATTTAATAGCACCAACCCCTCTGCACTATTTAGGAGCAAATCCTAGCTAAAATTGACATGAGTGGAGAGGTCCTCTTGAATTTTCATGACTTTTTGCTCAAGAGCAACAATTATGGGATCACAATCCACTCTTAATTTAGCAACATCCTCCACAATTTTTTTTAGGGTGTGTAATGTCCCTTCCTTAGATAGCTCAGTCTATAGCAAAGGTTGGCCTACTATTTGGGTTCCCATAGTTTAGTAGCATGGTTGGGGGACCCAACCAAGGGCTATGGAGTTAGTTAGGAGCCTTTCAAGCCTTTTAGTTTGGATTTCAGTTGATGAATCTAGAAATAAAGTGAAAAGATTAAAGTTGATTTATGGGAATAGTAAAAAGTGAATAATAACTAAAAATCATAAGGTGAATGGTGAAAAGTGCCCCCATCCTAGCAACTCAAGTTGTTTTTAAAAAGTGGCCTTTTTATTTGGATGAGGAAAGACCCTCAAGATATTATTTTATTGATTTTTATAAAAAAAGGCTCTTGGAGGTTATAAAGCAAAGTGATGGGCTCTTTTTTGGGTGTTCTATTCTCATTTTTACAAAAGAAATTGCAGGTTTCAGCTCTTGGAAGAGGGTTTCAGTAGCATATAGGTCTTCTGAGGATGAAATCCCTTGGAGGATAGTGGATTGGATGAAAACCCAATTCACAGAACAGGGAAATCTAATCTAGATTTTCATTTGGGCATCATTGGACTTCATTACAGGTTAATCTGCACTTAAAATTTATTGCAACATGGAGTTATCAGAAAATAATTGTGGCTTTTGATAGTTTATGGTAGCTAAGGCACATGGGTATTTGATTTTATTGCATATTCTTCCACGACAACAATTTATCTTCAATTTGGTAACTTATTCATGGAGTTTTGAACAAGGTTGCTTGTTGGGTATTTTGGGAGGCACCTAGAGTTTGGTAAAAGGTTGATGTTCTTGATTTTTATCATTATTTCTAGCCTATTGGTGATCCTCTACAACACTTATTTCTTCATCGTACTTAGCCATACCATTTGAAGTTGTAATAGTGAAGTGATTCATGATTTGACTTCAATAATCAAGCTACAATTGGAGCTATACATCTGGGTATGTGTTTATCATTTTGGGTAGTCAAATATTGCATTATATAAGGGTTTTAGACTATTGTTACTATCAGATATAATGTATATCAAACCTCTGAAACTTGTAATCAGATTTGATATAGTTGAGAAAAAGGGGTTCTATTGAGTTGCAATTGTTGTCTTTCAGTTATGCAATAGTTCTCTTTCATTTCTTTGCTTTCCTCTATGATTTTGCAATAAAAAAAGCAATGAAACTCAAACAAACAATTAGCAAAACCAAATCAGACCATGCAAGACAACTTTTTGACATTATGGCAAGAGGGAAAAACTAAAAAATTTAGGGTAGAATTGGTAAGGAGTCTTTCAATAGTATCAGAGCTTGGATCTTTCTAGCCTATTAGGTGCATTCAAAGTTGTGTGTACTTCCATTTGGTTTAGTTTTCAATTGGGAATCATCATGAGTCATCATGGAAAAGTTGCTTAAGGATACGCAGGTGTGGAATGAGTTAGAACAATCACAACATAAGATCAACTATCAATTGCAGCGATTGAATGATACAATTTCAAAGAAATTTGGGAACTCTAGTGGATCATCTCCATCTATTAGAACAAGTACAATATTCCTCATGTTTCACCAACAAATAAAGCAATTATGGCTAGCTATGACAAGTATCACTCTCTTCCTCAAAAGATACAAGATGTGCTTTCTTTCACACAATTCTTGGGTATACTAGATGAGGATGAAGATGATTTGATGTTTTCAAGTCATGAAAAAGGAAAGAAGTATCAAAAGATAGCTAAGAAACCATTGGGAAAAGTGAAGAGATTAATGTGCAAGAACAAAGAATGGTAGAAGAATCACTTGTTTGTAGTTTGCAACCTACAAGTGATCACAATGAATGTGAAAATCAATCATTAGGTGGGAGTCCTAATGAAGAAATGAATTTGGATCAAGTGGAGATTCATATCACACCGTTGAGTCAACATGTTGATCACAAAGTGGAAGAAGTTACAATCATGGATCAGCCCATTGGAAATGTTGAAAACATGGCACTAGGGTATGGCACCTATTCTGATTTTTGCAACAGCAGTTCTAATCATGAGGTAGCATCCATTTCACATGAAGGTAATGATGTTGTTGAGTCTTCCTATGATGGTACTCAAGTTGAGAGTGTTACACATGATATATTTTATGGATTCAAGCCACAAAGGTCCTAATTTTGTTCACCATACTATGAAAGATGTTAAAAAGATACAAGGGTTGTGTGATGGGTGGTCACTAAGAGCCAAAAAATCCAAGATGCTTCATGCCCAAGCAAGACAACACTTGCAAGAGGTCAAGGAAAGATGCAATCAACTTGATAGTGCAAGAAGACAAAGAGAGTTATACATTAGGTCCTCATTTCTTCCAAGGGAAGAATGTGTAGATGATGAGCATACAAGGGAAGAGCTTCGTGAGGTAAGCCCACAAGAAGAGCATGTTGAGTTGTGTGAAGAAGAAAGGAGGAATGATTTAGGATATTCAGTTTGGTCTAGTTTGCATTCTAGAGTTGATGAGATATTGGGTGGCATTCATAGTGGACCAGCCACTAAAGGTTTTTCTATGATGCAAAAGGAAAAAATCTACTATTCATTCATGGACTTTTCAACTCTTTCTTATGATATGGCAGTGATATATTTGAATTGATAGGTGACTTCATTTTATTTGGTACTTTATGGATTAGTGGCCGTCCTACTTGGAATTTCATTGCACTTTCTGACTTTTCATGTTCTACACCAGCTATCAAGTTGCTTGGGAGTGTGTGGAGGCATGTTCATTTGATGAATTTCCTTAGTATATATGGGTATGTTGACACCTATGATTCCATTCTTGTTGTTGGCCTGAGTTACAACTATGGTATTTGGTGTCCTAGTGAGTTGATCTATGTACGTGCATGGGAGATTTGAGCACCAGACTCTACATTGGTACTTCTAAGACTGACATTGGATAGTCTTATCAAAAGAAAATGGTTTCTTCTAAGTTTTGCATGTTGGACCCTAGTGTTGTTCCAACCTCCTTTTAGGAAATAGATGGCATCCATGATGGTACTCTTATTACTCCTAGAAGTAAGTTAGGATACTTGTAGTTGCTTTCTAATAGAGGTTTTGTTGACACGATTGCAAGGGATAATGATGATGTTGCTACAAGTCCAACTCATCCTGTTGTGAGTTGTGAGTTTTCTTTTGATGATGGTAGTATAGGATGGAGTACCCATGACCACTCTGGTTTTCCATTGGTGTAGTCAAGGGAGTTTCACCTTGATTGCATTATGAGGTGTGCTCATTAGTTTCCTTTCAACCCACACACATAGGATTTGACCATGTCTTTGATGAGATCGAGAGGTGGGTTGAATAAGGAGCGTTTTGATTCACTCTAGTATGATATATTTTTGTCTACAAGTGATGAGTCAAAATTTGGAAAGTCTTCAACTCTGTTCCCTCTTGTTGATTTCCTTTTGTATTAGGATGTTGAGATTTCCTACATTTTGGTTTTAGAGGTTATCAATGGAACAACAGAAAGCGATGGGTGTTGGCTTTCCAATTTATTCATGGGATCTAGATGGAGTTTTCTTATGGATAGTGTGGATGCATGTGGTTCATCTCTGCAGTTCTTAGATGGTAGAGCTCACTGATCAACAAATGGTAGAGATCCCTATGCACAATTTATATAGAGATTATTTCTAGAATTGGGATCCATGAGTTTATTTGTTGGACAATTGGCTTCACAGATTGACAGGGCTTGATAGTGATAGGAACTTTAGTTGTATACATAGGATGTTGGTTGGAGTTCTTTCTAGGATCATTTGGGATCTAGGTGGTTGGTGATTAGACATAGATGGTTTTTTATTCAAATATTAGATGCTATGGCAGTTGAGAAATATTGCAGTTGCAAATTGTTTGAGGGCAAGCAATCTCGAGAAGGAAGGATTGTAATGTCCCTTCCTTAGATAGCTCAGTCTATAGCAGAGGTTGGCCTACTATTTGGGTTCCCATAGGTCAGCAACATGTGGTTGGGGGACCCAACCAAGGGCAGTGGAGTTACCTGGGAGCCTTTCAAGCCTTTCAGTTTGGATTTCAATTGATGAATCTAGAAATAAAGTGAAAAGATTAAAGTTGATTTATGGGAATAGTAAAAAGTGAATAGTAACTGAAAATCATAAGGTGAATAGTGAAAAGTGCCCCCATCCTAGCAACTCAAGTTGTTTTTAAAAAGTGGCCTTTTTATTTGGATGAGGAAAGACCCTCAAGATATTATTTTATTGACTTTTATAAAAAAAAGGCTCTTGGAGGTTATAAAACAAAGTGATGGGCTCTTTTTTGGGCATTTTATTCTCATTTTTACAAAAGCACTTGCAGGTTTGAGCTCTTGGAAGAGGGTTTTAGTAGCATATAGGTCTTCCGATGATGAAATCCCTTGGAGGATAGTGTAAATTGGACGAAAACCCAATTCACAAAATAGGGAAATCTACTCTAGATTAAAATTGGGCATCATTGGACTTCATTACAAGTTAATCTGCACTTAAAATTGATTGCAGCAAGGAGTTATCATAAAATAATTGTGAATTTTGATAGTTTATGGTAGCTAAGGCACATGGGTATTTGATTTTATGGCATATTCTTCCACATAAACAATTTATCTTTAATTTGGTACCTTATTCGTGGAGTTTTGAACAAGGCTGCTTGTTGGGTATTTTGGGAGGCACCTCTAAGGGTTTGGTAAAAGGTTGATGTTCCTGATTTTTATCATTATTTCCAGCCTATTGGTGATCCTCTACAACACTTATTTCTTCATTGTACTCAACCATACCATTTGAAGTTGTAATAGTGAAGTGATTCATGATTTGACTTCAATAATCAAGCTACAATTGGAGCTATACATTTGGGTATGTATTTATCATTTTGGGTAGTCAAATATTGCATTATATAAGGGTTTTAGATTGTTGTTACAATCTAATATAATGTATATCAAACCTTTGAAACTTGTAATAAGATCTGATATAGTTGAGAAAAAGGGGTTCTATTGAGTTGAAATTGTTGTCTTTTAGTTATGCAATAGTTCTCTTTCATTTATATGCTTTCCTCTATGATTTTTCAATAAAAAAAAGTAATGAAACTCAAACAAACAATTAGCAAAACTAAATTAGACCATGCAAGACAACTGTTTGACATTATGGCAAGAGGGAAAAACTGAAAAATTCAGGGTAGAATTGGTAAGGGATCTTTCAGGGTGATATTCATGGTTTTGATCATGTTATACATCGTTCCCTCTAAATTGTTGTTATTCATGGCACTAACATTAAACCTAGCTAGAAAATCAATCTTACCATGCTGATACTTGACTTCATGAAGGAGCCACATGAAGAGATTAAAGAAAAAATTTGCTCCCTCCTTAGCCATACTAGCAACATTATTAAGATCCATCAACTCCCAATTCATACACTTTTCTTGAAAATAACACTCAAGATAATCCTCAAAAATCTTACTAGGAGGAGGCTGCATCTTGTCTTTACCTTTACCTATGGACTCCGTAATAGCAGGGGGCATCTCTAGATCAATCACATTTTCAGCAGTCCCCTTATCACCCACGAAAGCAACTTGAATAGGCTTCTCACCAACCTGAGGATCACCAGGAGTAACAACTTCCTACTTTGTACCCCAGGTCGATTTTTTCTTCCCCACAGAGGATTTACCCACCATCCTACTCTCATATTTAATTATCAAACATGTTACACTATATTACTTCATTATTTTTTAGATAAATATTTCCTTTTTTAGCTTTATGCTCTCATGTTCATTATACTTTTGATCATATTTATTTAGGTCTCCTATAACTATATGGTATGATTTCCAATACATGGAAATTCAATGTTTGATAACATTGTTGGAATGCAAGGAAATTCAATCCTACAATCTACTATAAACTAGAAGTCTAGAATTTAGAATTAAAGATTCATATAAATTTAATTTTCTTACTTAGAGTATCTTATAATTGTATTATTTAATCTTTGAGGATTGGATGTGCAATATTAATGATGCAAGTTCTTTTAATTTATCTTTTTACTACTTAATATTCAATTTGAATATATAGTAATGTTAAAATGAATAGTCTATAATTTTTATTAAATGAAAAAACTTCTTGGCTTTTCTTAAAGTTTGAAATCCTCAATTTTGATTTATAAATTTGTTTAACTAAATATATAAATTAGGAGTCTAGAATTGAGAATTCGAACCAACACTTGAAATACAACTTGTGTAACTGTAATATTGACTTAGAATTAGAACCAATACTTGCAATTATGACTCGTGTAGAATTGAAACTAAGACTTAAACTTAGTATTCAAGTAATTGTGATTTTAACTTAGAAGAAGAGTTAGGACTCATGTAATTATAATTCTAGCTTAAAAAAAAATTAAGACTTGAAATTATGACTCATGCTTTCTTGTAATTTTAACATAGAATTATAATTAAGATACATATGATTATAAATTTGACTTAGAATTAGAATTAGGACTCACAATTAGGACTCATGTATTTACAATTTTCACTTAGAAAATTAGAATTAGGACTTGAATGTTTAATTATAATTTTGACTAAATTATAATTAGTACTTGCAATTAAGATACGTGTATTAAAAAAATTAGGGCATGTGTAATTGTAATATTCAGATTGAATATCTAGTAATGCTTAAAAGAATAGTCTAAAATTTCAAAATTACTTAAAAAAATTTATTAAATTTTCAAAACATAAATTAGTCAAATTAAAATTGAGTGTTTTTGAAGACTTAATGAGCTTTCTCTTTTTACCTTAGAAATAGTCCTTGTTTCTTGCTTTCCACAAAAACCATAGAATATCAATAGTCAAAATGAACCAAAAAAGATTCAAATCTTTACTAAGACCTTTGGTATAACCAAATAAGATTTATTGTCAAGAAAAGTTCCATTTACTATCTCAATCCCCCAAATAAAAAAATAACCACCAAATTTCTTTGGAAAAAAATAAAAAATATGATTAACAATCTTGTGGGTTTCACAAACTGAACACAAACTGTTAATTGGTTGGATATGACTAGAATTGATAGGCATTTTTTTCAAAAGAAGAAACCATTTAAATCAAGATTTCTTAGGCTTCATAACATAGGGCCAAGGATGTTTACAAAATTTAGACCAGTTCCCCTTGATTTAAATACACTGTTAGAGTTAGATAGAGTACTATATATCTTCCCGAAGTTCACTTTAAGGAGGGTAGTGTCATCATACCATTTGATACTATCATAGATTTTAATATCAAAACTAAGTTGGACAAGAAAATAAATTCTCTTGCAAGCTTTCCTAAGGATTGAGTATGCTCTCACATGTGAATGAGGGAGGTCATATTCAATACTAAGAGAAGCCCAATATTTAAAATAATTGTTGTTCATAATCTTCAAAAATATTTTATCACTTTTATATCCAATTTCTTAACAAAGCAATCTTGCAAGAGATCAAGAGGTTTGTTTTCTATTGGAGGTTCTATCAAACTGACTTAACCTAAAACTATAGATTTTATTTTCCTCCTTGTTATAGAACTCATTACCTTGATCAAGTTTTTGAAAAATGTTAGTGTAAATAGTGTCTTTATCCATCTAGATAGGATATCACCTTTCTAGGATTGAGCTATTCACATCTACCTTAAGTTTACTTAGACTATTTCATTCTTTTGTCCCACTTCATAGCATTGAAACATGTGTCATCATCACTTGAGACACATATTGCATGCATAATTCTCACTTGCTCACACACTTGTCAAGTGAGTTCATAAGTGTTGCATATTTGAAGGGTTAGTCAATTGTTTAATCCTACCTTCCTACCTCATCTACCTTTCCTATATATGCAAGTTTGCTCATTGTATTTACATACTCTTCATATTATATAATAGATATCCTATTTTGTTTATCATTTCACTTGTGGAAGGCTATCAACTTGTGCTTCTAATCTTGTCATTATCTAACATGGTATCAGAGTCATGAGAACCCATTCCTTCCCACATAAAAATGACTCCCACATATAGCCTTATCAATAAAGTGTTGTAGAGATAAATGAACACCACCATTACATTCAAAAGACCCAAAAAACAACAAAAAAAAAAAACCTTTTGTTTCATTACATTTGGAGGTTTTAAGCCTGGTTTTGGCTTTCATTGGCCTTACGAAATCTATTTGGGCTGCTCATTTGAATATTTGCATGCATTTTGAATCCGGGCCTTCATATCGTTGGTTAAAAGAGGTAACATTAATTTTTATTCATTTGCATTGCAGATATTGGTGTCTTCGTATAGTGGACCTAATCTACACAACAGGAAATCAACTCGAAGTTTTTCATTTGGGCACCAATATCATCTCTTGGCGTAATGACCTAGTCATCGAGCTTCCATTTTCCATCAGCTTTTTCAATAGGTGTATGCCTCCTCCTTGGCCCCACGCGACTCCATATTTCCTTTGACTTAGGCGGTTTACATAGCCAATAGGTTTAGAACTATTAGAAATTTTATGGTTAATGGTTTGCAGTTTGTATTTAAATTGTTGGCATTTGTTATATATGTCAAACTAGCATCTTTACAAGTAGATTTTTATGCTAATTTAACCATAGCATCTATTATCACTCCACCATTAAATTTCAATTGTAATAATGTGTAAATCTTAAATGTTTTATGTTAACTAATAGTGGTTAGACTTGAATTGTCAAGTCTTTTCAAGTGTTGCACTTGTAAAGGGGACCTTTTTTTAAGTTTTGTATGACTTGCAAATGAATATTCAAAATTTTAAAGTGTGAATAGTTGCAAGAAGTTGGTTTTGTTGTCGACACTTCAACATCAAGAAAATTTAAAAATTATGTTGTTTAATATTGTTTTTTCCTCTTTGAAGTCATTATTGTATGGAATTTTTTGACAGAGCATAACATTCACCCCAATTATCAAAATTTCACAAACTTTTTTTTGACACATATCAAAATTTTGCAACGAAATCATTTTTTCATGTAATTTTAATATTTGGATTACCCATTTTGTAAAAATCACCATGCATTATAAACAATTGATTTGGCATCTAATCTTTATGTAAGATGTAATTCTCTTCCACATTGTTCTCGAGGGCTACAATTAGCACTAATCATTCTTGGGGGGGCTCTCTAGATCAAGGGGGCTAATCTAGGTGTTTCTATTTTTTAGTTTCTTGGTTCATGTGTTTGTGTCTCACACACTAAATCCCCTCCATTTAAGTATTCTTTGTAATCCTCCTAATAAATGGAAAATAAAATGTGGATATTATGGGATGAAAATGCATACAACAAAATATTGTCTTTAATGTCAAAGTGCAAAAATGAAGCAACTTTTTCTCGATCATGGTGTTACCTTGCATGATCATCTAATTCTAACACATGTAAAAACACTATCCAGTCTCACTACTTCCATCTTGTGAGACACCGTCATTTATGGATGAACAATGTAGTTGCATGGCTTGCATTGAGATCTCATCTCCCACATACTCTATTGCTACATTTCAATTTGGTGTTGACTCATGTAGCATTGAAAATTGTCAGCCACACTATGGGAGAGGACCCAATAGTTGAGCACCCTAACTTCGCGCTTCTCAAAATCTTACGTGGAAATTTCAAATCACTCCCAATTTTTTACAACTTACTTGGCAAGTCCCTTGCTTATAACTAAGGTTTCAGAGCCACATCATCAAATATGATGCCACATCAGCATGCTTTTTATCAAGGTGTACAAAAAGGCCCAAAAAAAGTGAGACTGATACTTGTGCATCTACATCATGTTTTATTGGCCACTGATGTGGCATCACATGTTTGGTTGCTTTTTAGATCTAAGGAATATATTTCATTTAATTATGGGTTGTCATCATCAACACTAACAACTTTAAAGTCACAACTACTGGTCCAATATTGTTAAAAATATTGGGCATTTTATAAACAAATGCTATCACAACTATTAGAACATGCTCAAGTACTAGGTCCTTTCCCCTATATTTTCCCTCGCTATGTGCTTGGACCTAATTATTCTTGTATTTTACTCATTTTATAATTTTTTTGAAAAATTAAATGATGGGAATGAAAAGGAGCATTTAATATTTTATACCAAAACTTTAGGCCCCAGAAAAGATAGTGGTCTAGGTTGCTTGGTGCTCTTGACTAGCCATTTTCAGCCCCATTTTTAATATATTTTTAGTGGTATTTTATTATTTGAAAATTTGAATTTATTTGTTGACATTTAAATTTTGGGATATTAGAAGAATTGCATATAAATATACAGTATTTTCACTATTTAAAATCTTAAGCAAGCTAAGAAAATCTATTTGGAAAAATTAAGCATTCAAAAAGTGATCAAGAGAATTCAAGAGAAAAATTAGCAAATCTACATCATCATTTATTTTAGTCAAGAATCATGTTAGTCATGCATCATGTTTTTGTGTAATTTTGTTCATGTTTAATGTTCATGTGTTTTGTGAGTACTGACACTTGGAAGAACTCAACATCAAACATCAATTTATCCTTGAGTGTGATGAGTATTCAACTTTAGTCCATCAAGGAAGGGAGATTTGAGTAGTGAGTTGTAGTAATTTTTTAATTCATTACTTGTTTATCTATTAGCCTCTACCCAACCAAGGGTGAGCTCTCTTTATCAATCATTTTAGTTGTTGTGGAGGTAGAAATAATAAAGCTAAGTTTGACTTAGGCAAGCCCCTATATGACACAAACCTTCTCCCTCTTTCATGTGTGTAGGATTTCATATATGAAGAAAATTGGAGGAAGATGAAAGATTAATTGTTAATTGATGCAAGACAGGGTGGTAATAGACTCAAACAAACTGATTCCAATTGAATTAAAAACCACAATCACCTTTGAAGGGTACTTTCCCTTTATAACCTTGCCTATTCACAATTAGGCCTCTGGACACACTTATTCAACTATATCTCCCTCTAAACCACTTGTCAAATCCTGATGCTCATCATTTTAGGGACCCATCAAATTGTCTTTCAACATGTCAAACCCTCTGATAGGGTTGTTTTGGACTGACATAACATATTTTTCCCTTCAACACTGCTTTATGGCCTAATTAGGCCACTTTTCCAAAGGAGGAATGCCAAAAAAAAATCTACTAACCTTAAAAACTTCATCCACACTTCATACTCGTCACAAAACTATCAATTCTAACATTAGTTTCCATTGAACAATTCAATTCCTCACTGTCCCACTCAATAACCAGTGATTTCATGTCTTGACAATCAACTTGTCAGACATTATGCACGTTCTAGGCTGCCATTTTCCATACAACCTTGCCTAACAAGCACAAAAACATCTACCCTAACATCTAATAGGCCCATTCCACCAAATTATTCAACTACAGTACGGTGGAATGGCCTCTAAAACTTCATTTTCTATCAAAACCCTAAGAAACCCTAACCAACAAGCAACTTACAAAGATTTGTTCTATTCTCCTTTATTTATGAATGAAAAAATTCCTAAAAGGATTCAAACAAAAGCTAAAATGATTCTCTACCCAATGATAAGAATTTTCCATGAGTTCTTGACTATATGGGTTCATATAGATTTACTATATATACAAAAACATAGAAAATAATTATAAAACAAAGCAATATGCTTTATTTCCTTCAAAACTTTCTCCAACCAACAACCTCAAATGATTTTCAAGCTTTAAAAACATCTTACCACCAACTACTAATGGTTCACAACTAAAATTTGAAGTGGTGACCGTTCAACTTCTGTCTTCCATATGATTTTCCAAAAAGTGCACAATAGTAACATTAAAAAAATTGTAAAATTATGACTCAAACAAGACCCTACACATCTAGGACTTCTAAAACCATCATGTTCATGGTAATTTTTGACCTTATTACATTATGAAAATTCCCCTAACCGCACCTAGACTCCATTTATAATGCAAAACAAGCCAAAATTGTGAAGGTGCCCTGCACCATACACCTGGGGAGGAAAGGATTTCATCCTCCTTATGAAATGAAGTCTTCAACAGTGAATCCATACTGAGCAATTTCTTCTTAAAACATCCAAGTTGCAACTTCTTTAGGTAGTCCATACCACTTGATGAAGTGTTCTTTATACACCTCCCTCCTTGTTCTTTTCACCTCCCTTGAGTCCAAGATAGCTTCAAGCTTCATTCGTTGAGTGGGTGGAAGATCTTTGATCCACTCTCCCTCATCATTTTCAGGTTCACCTGCTTCTCTACCTACAAAAAAAGATCCCTTGAAGGGATATAGGTCAGTCACATTGAAAATTGGTGAGATGGCAACTCCTTATGGGAGTTCAATCTCATAAGCATTGTTTTCATACTTGTGGACCACCTTGTAGGGTCCTATTTTCTTCATCATCAACTTTGTATACTTTCCCTTAGGTAGTCTCTCCTTTCTCAGATGTGCCCACACTAGATCCCCCATTTTGAATTGGACATCCCTTCTCTTCAAGCCTACTTTCTCTTTATACTTGTTCACATTCTTCTGAAGTGTCTCTTTGACCTCCTTATGTCTGTCTTGCATAGCCACAACAAAATCCTCTCCTTGAGCACTCCTTTTGTTCATTCCACTCAATTCCTTTAACTCACAAACACTCCTTGGATGCATTCCATAGACAAACTCAAATGGACTTGTACCAATACTCCAATTGACTGAGTCATTATAGGCATACTCTACCTATGGCAAGATCAAATCCCATGAATGATTGTGTTCCTTAGTTAAACATCTCAGTAGATTTCCCAATGATATATTGACAACCTTAGTTTTCCCATCGGTCTGAGGATGGTAGGAAAAGCTAAAGGTTAAGTTAGTTCCCAACTTTCTCCATAATGTTCTCCAAAAATGGAAAACAAATTTTGCATCTTTGTCAGGCACTATTGACAATGGCAACCCATGTATTCTCACTATCTCCTTAAAGAAAAAACTTGCAATATGGGAGGCATCATTAGTTGAATTACATGCAATGAAGTGTGCCATTTTGCTAAACCTATCTACCATCACATACACACTGTCATATCCTCTTGAAGTTCTTGGAAGACCCAAGACAAAATCCATACTTATTGCTTCCCATGGTCTACTTGGTATGGGAAAAGACTGATATAAACCAACATTGGAGCTTGTCCCTTTATCTCTTTGACATATGACACACCATTCTACATACTTTTTCACATCCAAATGCATCTTAGGCTAGTAATAAAATTTTATGATCTGATCTAAAGTTTTTTCATAACCAAAATTCCCTCCTAGGCTCCCACTATGCTTCTCCCTAACCAAATTCTCCCTCATGGAGCACCTAGTTATACATAATTGAGCCCCATTCAAGATTAGCCCATCTTTCAATACATAATCCTCATATGTACTCCTTATGAAATGATCCTTGGGACTGTTCACAAACAGAAAATATATCATGGAAGTCTTCATCATATTTGTACATATCTCTTAGTGAGTCTACACCCACACTTTGGAGCTGCACCTCTTGCAGTAGCACTGCCCTCCTACTTAGAGCATCTTCCACTTTGTTGGCTTGTCCCTTCTAATGTTTTCTGGTAAATGTATAATCCTATAGATATTCCATCCATTTCATGTGTCTATGTCTTAATTTCTCTTGACTGTGTAGAAAAATCAGAGCATGATTGTTTGTGAAAACCACAAATTCCTTAGGTAGTAGATAGTCCCTCCATTTTTTAAGTGCTTGCACCATAGCATACAATTCTAAGTCATATGATGAATATTTTATCTTTTTCTCATTCAAAATTTCACTGAAAAATGCAATAGGTTTCCCCTCTTGACTTAACACCGTCCCTATGGCTAGGTTACTAGCATCACATTCTATTATGAAGATCTTGTCAAAATCAGGGAGTGCAAGTATAGGTTGTCATGCTACCTTTGTTTTGAGGTGCTCAAATCTTTGATCAGCCTCCTTTGTCCATTGAAATATTCCTTTCCTTTCTCCTTTGATGGTGTTTATCATGGGTGCTACAATGTGGCTAAACCCTCTTATAAACTTCCAGTAGAAGCTTGCTAGACCATGGAAGCTTCTAACTTCCCCAATTGTTTTAGGTGTAGGCTAGTTGAGAATGGCCTCA
The DNA here is from genome assembly GCA_007258455.2 of Sequoia sempervirens. Classification (NCBI taxonomy): domain Eukaryota; kingdom Viridiplantae; phylum Streptophyta; class Pinopsida; order Cupressales; family Cupressaceae; genus Sequoia; species Sequoia sempervirens. The sequence continues at coordinate 840,946,478 of VDFB02271358.1, forward strand.
ACTTTCTTTGGATCCATCTTCAAGTTTCCTCTTGAGATCACAAAACCCAAGTAAACAAGTTCTTGCTTCATCCATGTTCACATTTCTTGAGGTTAATCATGAGCTTTTCTTCATGCAGTTTCTCCAAAACTTTATCCAAGTGGTTCAAGAAATCCTCTCTTGTCTTGTTGAATACCAAGATGAAATCTAAATACACCACTACAAACTTGTTAATGAAATCCTTTAGAACCTCATTCATGATTCTCATGAATGTGCTAGGAGCATTAGATAGCCCAAAGGGCATCACCAACCATTCATAAAGGCCCTCATTAGTCTTGAAAGTTGTCTTCCACTCATCACCGTCTTTGATCCCTATCTGGTGGTAGCCACTTTTTAAGTCTATTTTGGAAAAGTAGTTTGCCTCATCCAAACTATCCATGAGGTCTTCCATCTAGGGTATAGGAAACCTATACCTAATGGTTATCATGTTAATAATTCTTGAATCTATGCAAAGTCTCCATCCACCATCTTTTTTTTGGTGCCAAAACAATTGGCACAACAATTGGACTAAGGCTCTTTCTTACTAAACCCTTGTCTAGTAGCTCTTGCACCTACCTTTTCATTTCCTCATTTTTTAGAGGTTTCATTTATATGTTTCCTTATTGGGAAGGTTTGCACCAGGGATTAAGTCAATATGATGACTTACATCACGGATTGGAGGCAATGAACTTGGCAATTCCTTCACCACAATGTTATCATATCTGTCAAGCAAGGTCTGAACCTCTTTTGGAACTTCTTCTTCTCTATCATCTACTACTACATCAGAAATTGGCTTCCCAACAATTGCAAAATGAACCTTCTCTTCCTCCAAGTCCTTTAGGAACACCTTCTCCTTCACAATCATTACACTAGGTCCTTCATGGAATGTATTCTCATCTTCTTACAAAGGTTCTAATCTAATTTGCATACCATCCTTTTCAATATGATATTCATTCTTGAAGCCATCATGTTGTGCCTTCTAGTCATATTGCAAAGGCCTACCAAGGAGTAGGTGGCACACATCCATGGGCACAATATCATAGAGTATTCTATCTTTATAAGGACCTATTGAGAATTCTACATAAGCCTGCTCATTGACAAAAACATGTTGCCCCTTGTTTAACCATGGAATTTTTTATGGATTAGAGTGGGGTATCCTTTTCAATTTGAGTTTCTCTACCATTTCTATAGATACTATATTGTCTGTGGAGCTAGAGTCAATTATAACCTTACATACCTTTCCTTGGACCTTGCAAGTTGTTCTAAACAAAGCTTTCCTTTGAGGTGGCTCCTTTGAAGTTGGAACTTTAATCAATGTCCTTCTAATCATCAAGGACTCCCCTAATTTTGGTTTGGCACAGAGATTTGAGGGACCTACACATGAGCCCACACTTTATGCCTCTTCTTCTTCATGAATAAGTTGAGTTCTTATTTCTCCACTTTGATAGCTTGTGCCCTGCTTATTTGGACACTTCCATGTAGGGTGTCCATACTGATTACAATCATAACACTTTCCCAAAAAAGCATTAGAGCCTCTTACTGATCCAATAAATCTGCCCCTACCTCCTAGCTTTCCTCTAAAAGTTCCCCTTATTTCTCCACTTGACTCTTGAGTAGTACCTTGTTCATTTGCTGTCCTTTGAAAACCTCTTCCTCCAGGATTAACTCTACCCTTGAAACTCTTACCTCTACCCCTAGATTGCTTTTCTAACCTTTTATTTATATTCTTCTCAGCCTTTGTAGCAATTTGGAAACACTCCTTTACTAACCTAGGAGTGACTAAACTGATTTCTTCTTGAATTGTAGCCCTTAATCCATTCAAATATCTGGCCACTTTTTCTTTCTCATTCTCCATGTTCCCTAACCTTATGGTCAATTTATGAAATTCTTCATTATAAGCAACTACATCCATCTCTTTTTGTTTCAAACTTTGCAACCTTCTATAAATTTGTATTTCATAATCAACAAGTAAGAATTGGCTCTTTACCTTCTACACCATCTAGTTCCAAGAAGTAATCTTAGGCTTGTTCTTCTTTACCCTCTCTTCTTGAATGTAGTTCAACCAGGTTAAAGTTGGTCCCTTTAGTTTTGTCTTAGAAAATTTAACCTTCTTGTCTTCAAGTATCTCCTTATATTCAAAATAATTATCTAGAGCATCAATCCACTTTATGACTTCTTATCCATCCATATTTCCCCCATACATTGGAATTTCTATCTTCAAATCACGAGACTCAACTTTTGCAACCTTAAGCACCTACAAGAACTTCTTTTTTTTAGGACCTAACTCCTCTTAGGGTTCTTCTTGAGGGTTTTCCTCTTCACCCTCATCTTCAGGGTCACTCACCTCAATAGTGCCCATACCTTTCTTACCCTTCTTATCTAGTTCTTCCATTCTTTCTCTAAAGGCTCTTATCTCCTTAGCAACTACTATGCTACCCATCTTTGGAGGCATTTTGTATGGTTCTTTATACCTTTTCTCTTGAAAACTCTAAATTCCTTTGCCAATGTATCTTGAGCCTAAGCTCTAATACCACCTAATGCAAGACAGGGTGGTAATAGACTCAAACAAACTCATTCTAGTTGAATTACAAACCACAATCACCTTTGAAGGGTACTTTCCCTTTATAACCTTTCCTATTCACAATTAGGCCTCTGGACACACTTATCCAACTATATCTCCCTCTAAACCACTTGTCAACTCCTAATTCTCATCATTTAAAGGACCCATCAAATTGTATTTCAACATGTCAAATCCACTGATAGGGTTGTTTTGGACTGACATAACATAATATGCCCTTCAATGCTGCTTTATGGCCTAATTAGGCCACTTTTCCAAAGGAGGACTGCCAAAAATTTATCTACTGACCTTAATACCTTCATGCACACTTCATACCCATCACAAAACTATCAATTCTAACATTAGTTTCCATTGAACAATTCAATTCCTCACTGTCCCACTCAATAACCAGTGATTTCATGTCTTGACAATCAACTTGTTAGACATTATGCACGTGCTAGACCACCATTTTCCATACCATCCTACCTAACAAACACAAAAACATCTACCCTAACATCTAATAGGCCCATTCCACTAGATTATTCAACTACAGTATGATAGAATGGCCTCTAAAACTTCATTTTCTATTAATACCCTAAGAAACCCAAACCAACAAGCAACTTATAGAGATTTTTTTTTTGTCCTTTATTTCTAAATGAAAACCTTCCTAAAAGGATTCAAACAAAATCTAGAATTATTCTCTACCCAATGATAATAATTTTATACGAGTTGCTAATTGTACGGGTTCGTACAAATTCAATATATATACAAAAACACAAAATAACTATAAAACATAGCAATATGCTTTATTTCCTTCAAAAATTTCTCCAACCAACAACATCAAATGATTTTCAGGCTTTAAAAACATCTTACCACCAACTACTAATGGTTCACAACTGAAATTTGAAGTGGTGACCATTCAACTTCTATCTTCCATATGATTTTCCAAAAAGTGCACAATAGTAACATTAACAAAATTGTAAAATTATGACTCAAACAAGACCCTACACACCTAGGACTTCTAAAACCATCACTTACATCATGTTCATGGTCATTTTTGACCTTATTACATTATGAAAATTCCCTTAACCACACCTAGACTCCATTTATAGTGCAAAACAAGCCAAAATTGTGAAGGTGCCCTCCACCACTCGTTTATGCATTCAAGCCCTACAAGGAAAATGTATTTTCTCAGCAATAGACTAAGTTCTGACAGTGATCCCAAGAGAAAAAAACCTATAGATCAGAGACTTCAAGGTAGTGATTTCAAATTTGAAAAAATAGTCATCTAGTCAAGGGTAGCCTATGCCCTTGACCTACCATTTCAACCTCAAATTCATATCACAGATGAACAAAATTCTTCCTTATTTAGATATGAATTTTGTTTCCAAATTTATTATTTACAATTCAAAAAAATCATATTTACAAATCAAGTTACATAGTTAAATTAAATCAATTAATCATCACTAAATCTAATCAATTTCCAAATCCTCAAAAGAACTAGATCTAGGGAAAATTGACTCTTCTTTTAGGTTGTTAGTCAATCTATCATCCTTGTTGATTTGTCTTCTAATGTTTGACTTCCAAAAAAAAATATTGATCTCTTAGGGACCTAGGACCTCCTTCCCTTTTACAATCAAACATTTTGATGAACCTAATGTTTCTTGAATTTTTAAAAATCTTCTGAAGCATATCATTTGAGGTCCGAGTTTAATATTTGGATGTTTGCATTTATCATTTAGGAAAACATATTTTTCATAAAATCATTAAAACAATTCATAGCATTTTTGCATTTAAAATTCAAATAAGATTAATTTTAGTTATTTCAAGTTAGATCTACCTCATACTTGCATTTAGAAATCTGCATTAGCTCATATTTAAATTTGAAATCAAATTTGAAAGTGTTAAGGTATTCATCTAGGTATCTACATATAGTGAAAAGGGAAAAGTTTGCATTATGTTCAATTTATAGAAAAAAAAATTCAATTTCTAGAATTTTTAGGTTCAAAACAAACAATTTTGATATTGTGCAATCTAAAAATTACATATTGAATTACATTTATTGCTTGCAAATTTTGAAAATTGCATGCATAAGTGTGTTATAGATAGAAAAATTACAATTTGGTGCATTTTCAGAAATCTATTTACTCTCAAACCTAAATACTCATAGTTTAGGATTTGTAGAAAATATAGATCATTGATTTTTTTTTAATTTTTAAGTATTAACTCTTAGTCAAGGGCACCCAACAACCCTGTCTAGATTTTTTTTTATTAAATTATAAAAAAAAGCCTCTATTGGTTCTTTGTCTAGTTTTGATTCTTATTTTTGCTTTTATTGATCAGATCTATTTGATATATTTCATAATGGTTGAGTGTTTTGGAAAGTTGATGTCTCATTTAAAATATTTGGTTGATGTTTCATATTGTTTCTTCAATAATACCTCTCCTAAAACTGATGAAGACCATATTCCTTTATCTCTCAATGTCTATCTTTCAATTGAAGATATCTTGGTGCAAGAAGATGAGATAATTGATATCTTCCTCAACAATACTTTACCCTCCCTTGAGACCAACATTACCCTTAAATAATCCATACACCATCTCTTTATTTTACCTACCCAACTTAAGCACACTATGCCATCAGTTGCCATGTTTTATTCTCTCACATGGAGAGTGATTTATAATTCATACCTCATCCATTATCATGAAATCTATTACAAATCAAGATGAACTTATGCCCAAAAATGGCACTCCATCATATGAAAACAAAGTAAGTAATACACCCATTAGTCTTGAACAATCATATGGCCAAGGCTTTAAGATTCTTGCTAAAAAAGGTTGGGATATAAAGAATTAACATGAAATTCATACTCTTAGAACAAGAACCATTTGAGGCTACAAAAGGAATTGGTTATCAAGGTCCTCCACCTTTACATAAAACGTTTATTCCATCCTCTAGTCCAAACAAGCCTCACAGTCCTATTAGCCATGGTCTCTAACATGCTTCACATCCTTTGTCTGAGATTGAATGTACCTTAGCCACACTATTACATATGGAGTTTATTACATTACATCTATGCAAAAAATAAGAGATGATCAACATGAGAATAAAATTCACCTTTTTGTGTATATCATAAAATATTTGGTCATTCTACTAATGATTATTTTTCTTTAAAAAATATATTGCATGACCTTGATCCATACAAGGATGAATATGTTAAAATAATAAACTAAATAACTATGGTGTTTCTCCTTGCCATGTGGTAGTTGTAGTATCGCATGATACCTATTACCATGCATGTGGACACAAATTTATCTTTTTGTAGTCATATTTCATCAATAAGGAGAAATGTGATGTCATCAGTATAGGTCCTCCTTGCCCTTACACTTGGGGGGCATAGTTGGCCAGGCCTTGTGTAAAGTGTATTCCTTTGTCTAAGTGATCCTTTCTTCTTTTCTTCCTTAAAATATTAGTGTAGCAAGTACACTAACATTTTAAGGGGGGCATAATACCTTGCATATTAAGTTATTGGGTAAGATTTAAGTTGTGTGGCTCTCTCTAGTGGAAATATTACACAATATTCCCTAGGGTGTAGCCTTTCTCCTCATATCATTTTTGATTTAGTAGAAATATCATAATAGATGTTTACTAAAGTTTTGATCTATTAACATATGCTAGTGTCTCTCTTGTGATGGTATTATTCTTGATATTCCCTAAAAGTGTGATTCTCCATGTCATGGTGTGTCCTCTTATTCATAGTATTATGCCTAATCCTCCCTAAGGTTATTGGTATGTGGCAACCGATCATACAAATACTATACACTCATAATGTATCCTCATAGAGGTTAGGGGTTGAGTCACGCCTCAAGTGGGGGTTTGGGGGTTGCAACCCCCAATAGCAGAGGTTTGAGGGCAACAACCCTCAATACCAGGGGTTTAGGGGCACAACCACCGAATTTTTTTTCCCATTAATACATAAAGTTTTTTCCCCATTAACACATCAAGGTTTTCTTGCTAACACATCAAGTGAAAAAAAATGACTTTGTAAAACCCTAATTCTAGAAGCTTCCAAAATCTTGTTATAAGCGACTAGGATGTAAGTTGCAGTGTGTGTAATTCATGAGATTGTTTAATCTATTTTTCACTAGATAATAAAATCATTAGGTGGCCAAGTTTCTATGGATGTAGCCCATATTAGGTGAACCACATTAAATTTCTGTGTTGATCTCTTTTGTATTATTCTTCATTATTATTTCTAGGTTATTTAATCTACATATAATTGTTAATGTTTATTGCTCCAATCTACCTGAACCCTAACAATTGGTATCAAAGTCGTGTGTATTTCGGTTGTTTGGCAAGAAACCTCTAGATTGGGAGCAATGGAAGAGGTGGGAGCAATGGAAGAAGGAATCTAATTCAGAGGTTTGAGAAAATAGATCAACAACCAAAAATTATAAGTGGATTATGGAAATATGAAGTAGATGGGAAGTGATTAGGTTTGTATTAAAAGGATCTATGGTGGCCATTGCAAGGAAAAACAAAGAAAGAGGCTACTACTGTGGGAAGTTGAGAGAAGAATGGGGACTTGTTGGTCTCAAAAAGGAAAACAAGCAGACAAACAACATGATGATAGTAAGGAAGCTAATGTTGCAAGTAATAAATTACAGGATGCTTTAATTCTATGTTTAGATAATGTTAATGATTCCTAGGTAATAGATTCAGGGGCTTCATTTCATGCCACACCCCATAGGAAATATGTTGTAGATTATGTTCAAGGTGATTTTGAGCAGGCATATTTGGGTGATGATGAACCCTACCAGATTGTTGGAAAAGGAAAAATAAAAATCAAGTTGCAGAATGGAAATGAATGGTTGCTACAAGAGATAAGGCATGTTCCAAATTTAAGAAGACATTTAAACTCTGCAGGACAATTGGGTAGTGAAGGTTGCATAGTTACCTTTACAGAAAAATTCTGGAAGGTCACTAAAGGTGCATTAGTAGTAGCTAAGGGTGAAAAGGTAGGCACATTGTATTTGTGTACTGGTAATATTTATTCTACTTTAGCTGCTATAGAAATAGTTGCTATTGAGACAGTTAGAAACTTGCTGAAGGGACATAAACAAAATTGTGGCACCATAGACTTGGGAACATGAGTAAGAAATGGATGAAGACCCTTCACTCTAGAAAGTTTTTACCAGGTCTAAAGTAGATTGACTTGGAGTTTTACAAAAAATGTGCTTATGGAAAAAAAAGAGAGTCTGATTTCTCAAAGTTGGGAAAGAGAAGAAGAGTGAGAAATTAGAGCTTGTGCATTCACATGTATGGGGACCAGCTCGGGTGTCTTCTCTTGGTGGCTCTTTTTATTATGTTACTTTTATTGATGATGCAATAAGAAAACATGGGTGTATTTCCTAAACAAAAATTAGAAGTATTTGAAAAATTTTAAAAGTGGAAAGCTTTGGTTGAGAATGAGACAGGAAAAAAATTCAAGTGTCTCAAATCTGATAATGGAGGTGAGTATTGCAGCAAAGAACTTGAAAATTATTGTTCATACAATGGAATCTATAGGAAAAAAATGGTTCCTGGAACCCCACAAGAAAATGGTGTGTCTGAGAGGATGAATAGGACCATTATGGAGTGTAAGAGGAGCATGATATTGCATGTTGGACTACCCTTACAATTTTGGGTAGGTGATCTACATACCATTATTTATTTACGTGTATGGAGTTTAATTGAAATGTAAAACAAAACACTAAAACACTAAATGAAACCTTTAAACTAAAGAAATTAAACTAAATTAAAACAAAATCCTTCAGTGCTGTCCCATTTTCCTCTATCCACAGAGATTCTTTTGAAGCTTTTGGCTCTCAGATTGTGTAAGCTTCTCCAAATGGCTGCTGCAGAATGAGTATGCAAAGGAAAACTATTCTATATGTTGATGAAAGTGAAATTATTGATACGGATATGGACAGGGGCTGTGATTATGCACAAGGGCTGTGAGTGAGATGTATCATGATTCTACTGCTATTGCTATGATTCTATGCTATGAGAATGCTCTATGAATGCTAATGCTATGCAATTTTTCCTATAATTTACTTGCTTCTAAATTCTATATCTTTTGGAGCTCCCGGCAGCTGTATTTATAGATTTTTGCAGGCTCCATCCTGGCTGGCAAGAATCTACGGCTATGAATTTGTCTGGTAAGTTTGAATGGTGAGAGATGGAGAGGTTGAGAAGAAAATGGGAGAGGTTGAGAGGTTGGAGAGAAGAATGGAATCCTATCTTCAACCCACGGGAAAACAGAAACATTTAATTTTTTGTTTTGGCGTTTGCTTCCCGGGAGGAGATAAATCCCAAATTAAATAAATATTTAAATTTATTTTTCCTTTATTGCATTTGATTTTTGATTTTTGAAAACTATGGAAGATTTAATTAAATATTTTGAAATATTTAATCATGATATGACTTTTAGAGAATTTGAAATATTTAGAAGATTTAATTAAATATTTTGGAATATTTAATTGTAAATGATATTTATAAGAAGAATAATATTTTAATCTTTATTTGAATAAAATATTCAAACTAAGATTATATGATAATTAATATAAATAAATTATAATATTTATTTAATTAATTAAGAAATGAAATCATGAACAATATAAATAAATTATTTAAATTTATTTATACGTAGATAGAATTCGAAGATTTTAATTAAATATTAAAAATATTTAATTAATTACCAGACAATATGATATGACCATTTTAAGGTGTATACAATTTAATAAAAAGAAGACCTTCAAATCCTTTGGATGGTGGCATTCCAGAGGAGGCATGGAAGGGTAAAAAGGTAAACTATTCATTTCTAAAAACCTTTGGTTGTGAAGCTTTTGTCTATGTTGATATTGAAAATAGAACCAAGCTTGAGACTAAGTCTAAAAAATGTACCTTTATTGGATATGGAGTAGATGAATTTGGTTATCGGTTATGGGATTATGAAAATCATAAAATCATTAGGAGCTCGAAGATGTTATATTCAATGAGAATGTCATGTATAAGGATCAGCAGTAGGAAAAAGAAGCATGAACAAGCCAAAAAGGAATATGTGGCATTGGATAATATTCTAGAAAATAAAATGCTAGTGGTACCTGATGCTCAACAACAAGTTATCCCGCAAACTCCTGCAAGTGTTAGTGTTAGGAATTGTATGCAAAAAATATCAATTACATGTAAATAAAGATTAAACAAAGGAATGAAAAACACATAAATAAAAAAAACAAGAGACAATATTTAACCTGGTTCACCCAAACTTGGGCTACATCCACCAACAGAGTCCAATACTATTATCCAGTAAATCAAACCGATTACAACCAATAATCTTTGCAACTCAATACCGCTGCAAATGCTACAATACAACGTCAACATAACCCAACCCTTAGCCTTTTATCAAGACTTATGTTGGTTAAAAAATTAGGGTTTTTTTTATGCTGGCCAATAAAAAAACCACAAGGGGCGCTGCCCTGTGACCCCATCTTGGGGGTGGTGCCCCCAAACCCCCACAAAGGGCGCTACCCCTTGACCTCGGTAAATAATTGGGGGGGAACCACACTGATAAAAGTGGGGAAAATTTAATCTCCAAGTCTGATTAAGCTCCATATACCAACAGTTAGACGTTCTACAAGGATAACTATACCTCCAAAGAGATTTTCTCCATTTCTATATTCTATATTATTAACTGTTTTTGGTAAACCTGAAGGTTATGAAGAAGCAAGGTAGGTAGATACCAAAAAGTAGTGGGAGCTAGGCAAGAAAGAGGAAATGGATTCCTTGTTACAGAATCAGACTTAGGACTTAGTCCAAATACCTATAGGTAAAAGAGAATTTCCAAATAAATGGGTTTATAGGTTGAAAGAAGAAGATGGAGGCAAGAAAAGATATAAGTCCAGAATCGTGGTAAAAAATTTTGCATAGAAAAAAGGTATAGATTTTGATGAAATATTTTCTCAGGCTATAAAGATGACTTCTATTAGAACTATTCTAAGTCTTGTGGCTATGAAAGGCTTGCATCTTGAACAACTAAATGTGAAAACAACATTTCTCCATCAAGATTTGAAAGAGGAAATATGCATGCAACAACCACAGGGATATGAGGTCAAGGGTAAGGAGGAATTTGTATGCAGGTTATAGAAGAGTTTGTATGGCCTAAAGCAAGCACCTCGACAATGGTAAATTTGAAATTTGATAGTTTTATGGCTAAACAAGGTTACAAAAGATGTCATTCTGATTATTGTGTTTATTTTAAGAAATTGGATAATGACAACTATATTATCTTGTTGCTTTATGATGATGGCATGCTTGTTATCAGGTCTAACATGCAACATATTAATGAACTTAAGTAGAAATTATAAAATTCATTTTCTATGAAGGATTTGGGTGCAACAAAAGAAATCCTTGGTATGAGGATCACACAGGATAGGAAAAACAAAAAATTATTTTTGTCTCAAATTGAGTATGTAGAGAAGGTGTTGAAAATGTTTAATGTGTAAAATGAAAAAGAAATTAGTACACCTAAATTGCCTAGTCATTTTAAGTTGACTACGGAGATGTTTCCAAAGACACAAGAGGAGGAAGAAAAAATGTTTAAGATACCATATGCATCAACAGTTGGTAGTTTGATGTATGCAATGGTATGCACAAGGCCAACTATTGCACATGCAGTGGGAGTTGTGAGAAGGTATATGAGTAACCTAAGAATGGAATATTGGAATGCGGTAAAATGGATTCTCTAATATTTGAGAGGTACTACTTCAAAGAAACTATGTTTTGGAGGAACAAATTATGCTCTAAAAGGATATGTTGAATTTGATCTAGTGGGTAATATTGATAGTAGGAGGAGTAATACAGGGTATTTTTTTACTGTAGGAGGAACTATAGTCAATTGGAATTCACGACTGCAAAAGGTTGTTGCACTCTCAACTACTAAAGCTAAGTATGTTGTTCCTACAGAAGCTAGCAAGGAGATGATTTGGTTACAAATTTTTCTAGAGGAATTGGGACAATGACAAGAAGATAACCCTTTGTACACTGATAGTCATACTTGCATTCATCTTGCTAAGAACTTAGCTCTGCATTCAAAAACTAAGCACATACAAATTAGATGCCACTTCATTTGGTCAGTTTTGGAGGATGGACAGTTGAAGCTAGAGAAAATTCACACAAGATTGAATCATGTAGATATGTTCACAAAGGTAGTTACATGGGAGAAACTGATTTCCTCATTCATTTCTATTGGAATTCATGACTAATAATGGTAGATATGAGAAACTAGCCAAACCTGTAATCCAATGGGAGCTACAAGTGCAACGATATTGTCCAAGATCACTCTCCAAGTCGGATATTATTGGTATGTGGCAACTAATCATGCAAATATTGTACACTCTTAATGTATCCCCTTGATAGAGAGGGTTTGAGGGTGTAACCCCCGAAAAAAAAAAATTGTTAACACATAAAGGTTTTTCCCCATTAACATGTCAAGGTTTTCTCGATAAGACATCAAGTGAAAAAAATGACTTTGTAAAACCCTAATTCTAGAAGCTTCAAAAAGCTTGTTATAAGCGGATGGGATGTAAGTTATGATGTGTGTAATTCATGAGATTGCAATTTTTTTTGCACTGGATAATAAAATCATTGGGTGGCTGAGTCTCTATGGATGTAGCCCATATTGGGTGAACCACATTAAATTTTTGTGTTGATCTCTTTTGTGTTATTCTTCATTGTTATTTTTGGGTTATTTAATATGCATATAATTGTTAATGTTTATTGCTCCAATCTACCTGAACCCTAACAAAGGTGTGGCCCTTCTTTGAATTTTTTATCCTCTTAGTGGTAGTATTATACCTAATATGTATCTTTCAATAATTAATTCATTATTATGGACCCTTTGTGATGGTGTTATTTATAATGCCCCTTGAGGCATGGCTTTTTTATTTTTTTCTTTCATCCCCTATGATGTTAAAATTTGTGCACCCCCTAAGGTGAATTTTGTACACCCCCTTAGAAAATGATTTTCATCCCCTATGATGTTAAACTTTATACACCACTTGAGGTGATTTTTTTGCACTCCTTGAAATGTTCTTTACAAAATAGTCCATGGGTTTGGCATAACACTATTGGGAAAATGTGTCTCAACCTTACAATTACATAAGGTGTACTATTGATACGTAAGCACTAGGGGGTACCCCTTGTGAGGGGTTCAGGGGGATCATCCCCCTGGTAGGGGGTCCAAGGGCCATGTGCCCCAACAAGGTCTTGGAAGAAGTGCCCCTAAAAGCTAAATTTTATGTATATTTTATTATTATAAATCTATACCATACATCATTAGGTCTCAAATCTAATGGTCGATATTTTTTTGGCTTGATTTGCCTTAGAAGGAAACCCTATATTATGAGAGCATTTTATCACGACTATGTATTATGAAGTATTCTAAGATTCTAATAGTGTTTGTGTTACCTATGGATCTCTAGCTAGTGATACTCCTATGAGAAGCTTGCTCTAAAGTCATATTGTAATCTTTGTAATTTCTAAATAATATATTGGGCGGCTTTTGGAGTGTGGGTTTTTTCTCCTGAAAGGGTTTTCCTCACATAAATCACTGTGTTGTGGTATGCATGATATTTATGTTTAAATTTCTATAATTGTTAAAAAGATTTGTAAAGTTTTGTATTATCCTCCTCTCAAGATTAGTGTAGGAATTTGTTCCACTACCTTAGCTTCCTTACAAACATACCTTGTTGATTCATGTGCTTGAGAACCCTTTTTTAACATGACCACCTAGCATAATATAACTTGCTTGCTAATAGAGCTATAAGTTTCATGGAAACCTAGCATAACATAGCTTGCTAGCTAGTAGATCTATGTAGCTCATGAGTGACTTGGCATGACATAGCTTGCTAGTCCTTATGAGAGCACTATCTTAGCTAACATCATATTCGAGAAATGGCATTTGGTATTTGAGACAAAATTTATGACTTGAGTCTCTTTACCTTACTAACTCAAATCCTTTAGTACTAACCCTCATATTTGTGTCTCATTCTTTGTTATGTATCTTCTTTGTTTGCATCATGTTTATATTGTGTTTACATTGTGTTGTATTTTTAATTTTATGTTTTTATTTTCATTATATTATGTTATGTGTCTTCAACATCATATAACTTGTTCACCATTCCGTGTTAGATATTTGTTTTCATATACATGTAAGCCATTGGCAATACCCAGATAATATTTTGGTGCTGCCAAAAAACCTAGAAAGTGTTTTTGAATCTAAAAAGTAGAACATGTGATTTGGTAAAAAAACTTCACCTACAAGGAAAATAACCATGATTTTGACAACTGTTTCTACAATTTTTGATCACTATCTACAAAATCTACCAAATATCCAAATGTTATTTAATAATTTTTTTAAAAAAATCCATAAATTATTTTTCTCAAAAATACATGAAGAAAAATATATTGGACGTTTTTTATCCACAATGCAACAAAAATTTACTCAAGGTTGATCCCTTGAGGATCCCTAAAAAAAACTCTTTAATTGAATTTCTCCCAGATCTAAGAAGGGGCTTGTAAATTAGATCTCTGATACCATGTTAGAGTTTCCAATAAACTCCATAAAACCAAGATCACCTACAAAACCTAGATTAGCTTTCTACAAGGAGAGAAAAATAAAGATGCAAGAGCAATTTGCAAAAGATGTGCAAATAATATTATTGATAATATTGAATTACATGAGATGAATTACTTTTATAACTTAGCAATATGCAAAACCCTAAAGGTAAAACCTAATTAGGACCTAAGTAAACTTAATAAATTATAATTAACTATTTAATTACACCAACAAAAACAATTTGTGAGCCTTCACATCCTCATAATAAAAAAAATGAAATTTTGACTCTTCTCCATTGCTTTATGTAAACCATATGGAATGAATTCCTAATCCTCACTACCAAATACTCTGAAGAAGGATACATTAGGGTTTCCATGGGACCAAGCCTACTCAAGATTCATATTATGCACTACTTTGTGAGGCATACAATTTTGACTATAGTTGGCATAATTTATAGCTTCAACCCAAAAAGCTAGAGCCATGAACTGAGAATTAACCATATAATTGGCCATCTCTTGTAAAGTATTTTTATTTTTGTAGATCACACCATTTTATTGAGGAGTGTAAGGAATAGTATGTTGATGAAGAATACCATGCTCACTACAAAAAACTTGAAATTCATAATTGAAATACTCCCCCAAATGTTATCTATACATATCCATCAAAGATAAAAACTTGGCTGCTACTCCATAAATGATTTGAAGGTCCTCAAAGTGGTGAGAACATCACTCTTGTACTTCAAAAAATAGACCCATGTGTGTCATGAAAAATAATCAATAAGGGGTTGGAATTGACATGAGATCACTATAAACCAACTCTAGGGGTGTGGTAGCATGTGTAGATTGAACCTTAGGAAAAGTGTCTTGATTCTATTTGCAAAGAACGCAACCTTGACAAATGCCCTTGATGTAAGAGATCTTAGGAAGACCAACCACTAAGTTATGTGGATGCATATATGTTGAAGATATTTGTAGTTCAAATACCCAAACATTTCATGCCAAATTTTTCTCACTAAGTCTGTATGAGCAATAAAAGATGAACTTGTTGAAGAATAAAAGCCATCAAACTAGTATATATGGTTCTCATGATCAACTATTCCTATAGAAACAACCTTCTTATAATCTTGTAACTATTGAATATTCACATTATGTGGAGTATACTCAATGGTATTTCCATCTTCAGAATGAAAAATATGATATATAGAGATATAGAGAGTATTTTCATTGAAATATGAGGAAAAATAATAACTTCCTCAATACAACCATCTAGAATCTAAATTGAGCTTGTCCTTAAAACTAGAATCTATGAATGTTTCCAAACTGAAATATGAGATGTATGACTTTGAGCAATGGAATAAAGGAGATCACATAAATTTTTCATGTGTTGTGAAGCACCTAAATCAAGAATCTAACTATCAATAGATGAATGCAAGGCATGTGCTAAAAGATATTTCCATTTGACCATGGAAGAAGACTTAAGCTCTAAAATATTGTCTCCTCATAACCTCCTCTAAGGCCTCTAGTCTCTTGAAACAATGAGACTCATCATACCCAAATTTTCCATCAAAACAAGGTTCTCCTTTCTTTTTATTAGACTTGGAGGAAGAGTCTCAAGAGTTAGAAGAAGAAGGAGGTGGAGTGGAATTTTGAGTATTCTTCTGCTTTGATTTGGAGGGAGAGTCACTACCTGAATGAGATTCTATCTTAGGCTTCTTATTCTTTCATTTACCTTTGGAATATTGAACCACTAATGCTTGGTTCTTAAAAATAGGAAGAGAATCCATTTGAATCAATTTGGCCCACTCCCTAGTAAGACACTCACAAAACAACTCAAAATTAGGCATCTTAAAGTCTTTCCCCAAGGCATCCACAGTAGAATAGAAAGTAGAAAAAAACACTCAATGAGGACTTCTTAACTTAGATCAAATCAATAAGATACATGCTTCATTAGATTTATCATGCCTACAACCTTTCAATTGTGACATAATCATTTTGAACTATGCAAGGAAATCTTGAATAGTAAGAAAATCATTTGGATAGAGTGATGTTAGATTTGCTTCAAGCTAGAAGTTTCTAAATTGATTGACTTTTACATATAATTCCTCATGTTTTTCCCAAACATCTTTAGGAATTTTACATCGCAATATGAAATAAACAATTATTAGATACATGTAAGCCTATGAGCCCCTTAGCTTCATCTAACTTACTTCTATGAGTAATGTTTTCAAATTCCCTTGTGAATTTAGGTTGTTCATCATCTAACATTTACCATAAACCTTTAGATTTTAGTAATTGGGTCATTTTTAACTTCCATGTATGATAGTTGTGTGGAGAAAGGGGCTAAATTGACCTTAGATTGACCATATGAAGGTTATAACAAATCTTAAATCTCATATACAAGAAATTTCTTGAATGTGTAAAATTAAAAAAATATATATTTAATTAAATAAACATTCTTACAAAAGGTTTTCTCATCAAATAAATAAGAGATGTTTAAGAAATTAGTTTAGATCACTTATTGAAGTATGCAAACATGTAGATTGATTTTGTACTTAAAATCAATGATTAAAATGAATGCATTGAACATATTTACATTTAAAGACATCAACATATCATGCAAAATGTATTTAGTTATCTCTAAACAAGAAGGATAAAAGTGGAAAGTTAGTCATATTTGAATTTAAAAATTTAAATGTATACATAACATTATTCCACTCTCACATATTTGAATGTCTACATACATTCTCGTGCTAAAAGGTAGCATTCACTTGCAAAACAACTCTAATTTTGTGCAATAATTAAATCCTTGTACAACAAATAAAAGATTATGCAACAACCAAATCCTATTGTAATAAAAATAAAAATTACTCAACTACTAAATCATTTTGCATAGTAGCTAAATCCTTTTAGCATGAGAATGTGGCTAACGAACCTTTCTAACTCCAAAATGTGGAAGCTTAGACAAAGCACATGAACCATTTGATATAACACCTCAAAGAAATATTTTCTTACGGGCCATAATGATTGAGCATATGAACAAAATTGATTTATTGATAATGCTTTAGAAACATTCAAGAAAAAGGGAATATATTGCTTGTGACTTGCAACTATTATAAATATTAATTCATTTTTCATTCAAATAATTAATCATTGAGTCAATATTTTATTCTACATGTGCCTCACATGGATTTTAAGGCATTAAATATATTTTTTTCGAGTTGGTAATGCTAGAATATTTCTTAGAAATTGTAGAAATTGTTTGTAAAGCTCATCTATTTGAAAATTTATGTCTCCATGACTATTTGTGATGATTTGGGGGGATATTCCAATTGTAGTTATGTATTTATTCTTTTCATATTTGTTGGTATGAATGTATTGTGAGTTTGATGTAATGAAAAATCACTCAATTCTGCTTCAATTCCTTTGAAGTATAGATTGTACTTTCTTGAATATTATCTTCAAAAACCCTTTAAAAATAAAACAAAAATGTGCCAAAATATGGGAGATATGGGTTTCACAAAATGACCTCCAAAATTGAAAAATTTCCTTGTTATCATAGTGACAAGATCATTCTCTGATACCACTTGTTATGAAATAACTCAAGTAGAATAGAATAATATAATATGAAATATGCTACAAATACTTGATAATAATATACCACTTTGAGGGGGTGATGCAGAGCAGGGGTAGAAGTTACATGATTGATACCATATTTCACAACAATGAGTTCATTCATCTCTCAAAGTTCAGAGGCAATCATAATAGGGCAGGCTTCCTTAACAAAGGTAGACATTTGATCTTCAAAGCAACAATCCATTCAAGGGTAACCACAACCCGCAGTCACCCACAAGGACCCTTTGGTATTCAATCTATCAAACTCACTCAAGTAACCACTCACAAGAGCCCTCACACACCAACAAATGGGCCTTCCTTCACAAATTGCCCCTTTAACCTAGTAGCCTTTCAAAATGACATTTTGTCAACAACTTCCAGGATAGAACTAATACCCATACTGTGACAACATATTCAGATACCATTTTTTCCACTCTGAACAACATATCAAAAAAACTAGATAGGGTTACTTTGAAATGTAAAGGTCAAAAAACTGATTGGACCCCTTTATGATTAGGCCTAATTAGGCAACTAGGCATATGAAGCACTAGAGATTGATCCCAAAGGCCTCTCAATGAATGTGTAGTGCCTCTCTATTAGTGTCGTTGCTTCATCTTCCCGGCTTTCGTCTCGCCTTGCAATCATTTACTGTTGGGTATTCTGTTCACTGAGTTATTTGTGTGATTGATGCTATGAGTGATTTATATTAAATAAAAGGTTATTATGGTGGATGTGCATTTTGATGATTTAATTAAATGTTTTAATATATTTGTAGTTTTGATAAATAATTTATTATTAATATTTTTAATTGGTTTAAATAAATTAAATTATGAATTAATAAAGAAATATTAAAGTAAAAGTATTAATTAAGTTGTGGTACAATAGAGTTAAAAGGTAAGTTAGATTTAATAAATTTAAATATCCTAAAATGGATTTAAATGAGAATAACTAAATTAAGATATTTTATTAATATACAATGAAGAGTAGTTGGAAGAAATTGTGAGGGGAAATATAAAAGAAATAAATTAATGAATTTAATGTAGTGGATGCACTTATGGATAGTGAAGGATAATAAATAAAATAGTGGAAGTTAACTTCAGAGAGGCTTTTGGATTATTTTTGGGAAACTAATTTGTTTATGTTTAGGAGAGTTTCTTGTTCTTGAAATTGTTTCTCTGGTTCTTAAAAATCTTTTGACGGTTTTTGGAAAATTCTGAAGAAATTTGTGGTTGCAAATTGAAGAAGCAACCTCTGCAACAATTTCCAGCCCAGTTAATCGACTTAATCAAGTTCCTCTGCTCTCAATTTGTACCAACGTTTACTCTTGCTTTAAAATAATTTAATTAGAAAAGATTTCTGAAAGAATTTTTGTAGTTATTTCTGCAAAATGCTTGTGTATAATATATAAATCAGTATAAGTCATGCTTTAGAATCTTGGCTTTACTATGTTTGACTTCTACCCAACACCCTCTTTTACTGGGTATTTGGTACGGTGCACTCTAATTTAGCGCGAGCCTTTGTCTTCAGACTGTTTCACTTAGCATCACCCATATTCTCCACGAGAACATTGTCCTTGTTTAAAAAAAGGACGAAAATGGTTCACATCTCTCAGAGCAATCTCTCTTGCAACATCCACAGAGAAGTTAGTAGGTGAAAACAACCAGATAGAGAATTACTGTTGATCATGCATATAAGTCAGAGGATATATAGTTTATTCGATTTGCTTCAATGCGTCTATAAGTTTACTCGATTTGCTTTAAGGCGTCGACCAAATGGCTGGAATGTAACCTCTAGATAATACCAGTTTGGATGAATAAATCTGAGAGATAGCTCTAGATTGAACAATTAGTAACATGCGTACACTTCCCTTCTTGTCGGCGGCATTGCATGCGCCTGAAAACTTAAAACTTTTGTCTTGTTCGCTGAATGTTAAGGTGCGGTGAAAATTAGTGAATGAGACAACTTAGAAGAATTGGCCACAATGTATAGCGGCTATAGGTAACCTTTCAAGTGGAATTCGATTTAGTCACTACAGAAATAAATGTTATTTATTTTGTTCACTGCAGACTTAATGATGTCGATTATGTTTATTTATCATATATATGACATTCGATTTTTATTGTTCCATGTATGTTCGATTTTGGTTATTATATGTTTACATGATGTTTGAATAGATTCAGCGCATATATATATATATATATATATATATATATATATATATATATATATATATATATATATATATATATATATATGCGTCTGTATATTTATATAGAGGCAACTATATGATTAAATCTGTATTTGTTATTTGAATTAAAAATTTACTTACCAATATATATATATATATATATACTCTCATATTTGTGTATAAAAGATGTATTGGTTGTTGAATAAATTCAACTTGAATTCTTGTTAAGACTTTAAATGAAGCTATTGTATAAATTGAGTCAGTAAGTGGTAAATTGAAATAATTGTGAGATTTGTTTTGTGTATTTGGAGTCTTTCAGAGGCTAGGGAGAATTGTCTTCTTGATGAATAATTTGATGAACCCTTGTGTTGGTTGGGTTGTTTTGGATGGTGTTTAAGATGATTAATAATGGTATGCAAAACATAATCTATGAAGTCTCTAACTATCATTCCACTCATGGCTAGTCACTAACTATCAATTTGCTCATGGCTAGTCACTGACTATCAACCGGCCTTAACTATCAATTCCTCACTTGGCTAGTCAGTCGTCACTGACTATCAATCCTCACGTGGCTAGTCACTGACTGTCAATTGTCACTATCATTCCACACTGACTAGTCAAATTCACTTTCATGATTTGGTTGTTTTTCCATCCAATTCATGAGGTTTATACTTCCAGTGAGATTTTCCTAACCAGAGTTCTTCCGACCCTGCAAGCACCTAGCTATCTCAAATAATTTGAGGTAGGGGGACAAGTGCATACCCAACTACATGCATTTCTATCTACTATTAGAACATGAAAGTCCCATGTTAGGTAATGATAGAGAGAGGATAAATAAAATCAGTCCATCCCATGTAATGACTGCATAGCTTGGCCAAGCTTTTTCTGCATAAAATGCAACTTAACTAGATTTTGGAAAAGAAAAATATACTATCTTTGGCACCCGCCCTAGAAAGCATAAACAAGGGGTATCCTTCCTTGTAGACCATCTAATAGCATCATACATCTATGGGATATAGTCTATCTAGTACTTTTGTATTATTTCAAGCATATTCAAGATGGAAATCTTTAGTACATTTTGCATGAATGGAGAGAATACATTAATATCAATCACTTAATGAAATTTAAGTCTTCTTAATGCATGTCATTTCATTCATCATACATAGCAACATACATACCACTCTTTACAATTGTAAGACAACATTCAATCATGATACAAATTCAAGATCTGTATGTTCTCTACAAATTTTACTCCCTTTATATTTTATCATTGTTCACAATGAACTCGATAGGTTACAGTACTTAACATAATATAGGAACATCAATGTTAAACATTTGGAATAGTCACAAGAATATTTGATAATAAACTCAAAAGAGGAGAATCACCAATTTCAACTCTAAGTTAGGAAATGTCGAGAATTCCTACAATGAATCAAGTACAACCAAGGGTCACAAAATCGATCATCAAGGAATTGGTGGCTAGCCAATCATAAGAAAAATGAAAGTACAAAGGATGGTCCTTACAACACAAGAACATTTTCATCAAAGGAATCAAATAAATCATCAATTCAAAACACTTCACATAACTATGTATCCATAGTAATCACATAGAGGGAGTAAAGGGGTACATGACACCTTTCATCCTAGGTGTGCTAGAGAACATATTCAATGACATTCACAAATAAATCATTCCTAGTTGTACATGTTCATGCAATGGTTTCATACATTCATACATGCTTTCATTCATTTTCCATACTCACATATTTCTTTTCAATGTAATGCAAGAAGACATATGAAGAGGAATTCCACATTATGTGCAATAGTTAGATTCACTCCATTAATCAATCATAACATTAGGAATTTTGAATGTATTATTCCCATCTATTTGACATTATGAATAAAGAAAAATTCTACACATCTATTTTCCATCATAGCATTATATGTCTATTCATTTCCAAATGTCATAGTTTGACTTGGCATTCAATTGCCTCTTAGTCAATCCAATTTTTACATCAAGGCTATAAAGAACAATATTTCAAGATGGGATTTCAAGACTCATAGCATAAGGTCACTTGTTTACAAGTTCAAAGACAAGCCATGCTATGGTACTAAACAAAAAAAAATGCATTGTCTTATGAAAGAGATGACATTTCTTTTAGTCATGCAAGAGCTACCCACTTAAGGGTCTACACTATCTACCTATCAAGTCACTATCAAAATCCTAATAAAATGACATCCAGAGGCTTACGTAGGTAAACATATCAAATTCATTAACAATCTTCATCTATGTTATAACTTTTAGTTACCTTCACTTTATAAGGTAGGGTCATTTAATCATCAAAGTTCACAAGAAGGTTACATATGAGGTAGGATCATTTCTACCACACAATATCTTTATAAGAAAGATATATTATCCAATTATGGCCTCAAAATCGGACTATATCAATTGATGACACTCGACCCATATTAACCTTCTCAAGATGCTACTAGATATCAAGCACACAAATATTATGAAAAATGCAATCAAGGGACATATGTCACTATCTTGGATGACCTACTAGGTCAACCTTTCATAGGTTTTATCATTTTCATTCATACATAAAAAAATACATTCTTACAAGAGTGGGGTAGCATGCACATCAAAGATTTAAGAAATAATAATGTTCTAACCATCTCATGTATTCTTGTCATCATGCAACACATGGCTTCTATCATAGGTCAGTATGCACCATGCAAAAGTTGGAACAACTCTTAGAGTTTAATGCATAGTTAGTATGACATGCATACGCTCTTCTATCTAACTATTTTCTTTTCATGCAATGGATAACCTTAGGATGCCTACATGCATTCAATTCCTTCTTAAGTTATCATGCATACTTATGCTCATTTCTTGTTTTGAGCAAATAACTTTTAAAAGCAATACACTATGCATTTTTTCTCTAATGTAACATAAGTTGCACACCATTCAATATGCCTTCTAGTTAGTAGGAAATATCATAATGCAAGAATCCATCATCATCTCTTATAATGTGTTCTAATTCTATAATATGAAACATCTTAGGAATTTTTCACGACATCATTCATGTTATATTTTCTTATAGGTTCTTCATGAGTACACAGGTAATATGATTAGGGGTCCTAGCATCCATGAGGACCAAAAATTGTATCTAATAGAGCTTATCCATAAATGTCAATAGATACGAGGCAACAACTATCAAACGAAAGGACAAGGCATCAATTATGCAGGTCCATCGTATGGATAAGGTATGCAATCATTTATTAGAATTGCCCAAGTGATGCCTTCTAGGATACACAAGGGCTTAGGTGAATGCACATGAAACCTGGGATGTCGCCAACTCAAACATTGATCAAAATCGATCTTTGTAATGACATGTTTATGTGCCAAGGGCACTACCCTGAGAACAGTTGATTTTTCTTCTAAGAACTCTAAGACAAGGGACATTGTTCCTTTACTATCAAGTGGCAAAAGCATAAAAGACTCTCTTCACATGAATACTCTCACTAATTTGATTACGCATCATGCACTAAGTACTTTAGGAGGCTCATGCGATCGAATGTCGCAACTAAGCAAGGTGAACTCAAGGCCCTAGTTTTGAGCCTTAAGCTCTAATACCAAATGTGATGACCTCCACAAATTAAACTCAATTACATAAACAAATTACACATCGTCACATATATAAAGATGGCACGTGCTACACATAAAAGGATAGAAATAAGGAATTTTGTTAAATACAAAAAGTTGGATTACATGTGTCGTTTACAAGGAAAACATATGGGACCATTTCCGTTACAATAGACTTTTGGTCAAAAACAAATCTATACAAATACTGAAACTTGAGCCTTCCTAACAGGATCCTTTCGAACTTGAAACTCCTTCAACCACTTTGAGGGAGAGAACATTGTTAGAGCACATTCCTGCCCTACCTTGAAGTGAAATACTTCCTCGAAATTCTTCAATCCATTGAAGAATACCCAACCCAACACGAGGAAAACTAGCAATAGACCACTGTATAGGAGTAATGGAATATGTGAAGCAAGTCATAACAACATCTAATCACATCACGAATTCTCCAAACACAAGAATTACAATAGAAAGTTCATCAAGCTTGATGCTTATACACATACATAGTCATTCATGTAGGCTACATATCAAATCTTCTTCATCATTGCATGGATCATCATTTCTAAATAAACAACCAGGTAAATCTATGCAAGTACAAGTATGTTAACTCGGTAGCATATCTACATGCATGCAAAAATTTCAACAAGCTTTTCATAAGAGCATATCAAGAAATGATGAGGGTCCAATGAAAGAACACACAAGTATAAGCATGGAAGTATAATATGCAATATTTAACAAGTGCCATGTAGTGGCTAGTACTTGCCTTTATAGTATTTTAGATTTAATAAAAAATAAATGTAAGTTTTGTTAATGTGAATAAAATTAAATATAAGTTTTGTTAATTATAATATTAACATAATCATATAAATTGTAGAATAATGTAGGTCTATATTCTAATTTAATAGAACAAACTGTAACTACACATGTATTTATATTAATGTTAATAATTATTAATTTTAACTTAATTATATTATATAAAAATCAAGTACATTATATATAAATTTAAATAATAATTTTAAAAAATATTTTATATCAAATAAAATAAAATGATTATACAGTATAATTATAAGAAAGAATAAAATAATAATTATTTAAACATAATATTTATATAATAGTTTTGTGAAATAACAATATGCATAATATAATTAATGTGAAATAAGAAAAAAAATCTATTAATTCTATTAAAGTTATTTGAATATAAATAATAATAAATAATAATAATATTTCAAATGTTAATATATTAATAGAAATTTTATATAATAATATAAATTAATATTAAAAATTATTAATTTTAGTTAATGAGAGAAATAAGTTGCATCGGTATGTGCAGGATCATCATGGAAAAAACAGGCCCTTAAGTGGCAAATTTTTTTTAAAAATAGAGTTAGGCAATTTGACGTAAAAATTTGAATAAGTTATCTATATTATTTCAAAAATATATAAGAATAGAATCTGTAGAAAATTGAATATAATTTCTAAACTACTAGGTTTGTTTAAAAAAAAAAAAACTATTTGGTAAAAATTTGAAATTTCAATGCAATAGTACTTAAATTTCAGGGAAAAAATAAGTAGGTGTTTGTTGACCACCCTAATCACAATATAAAATGATAATATTTTTTTATAAGATTTTAGATATAAGTAGAGGACTCATGTCATGATGTGATACATTTTTTTTAGAATTTTTTTCCAAGTAAATAATTAATTATAGATTTTTTTATTACAACTTTGAAAAAATATAAAAAATTTGTATGTCTGACCACCAAGAAACTTGGTCAAAACTTCATGAAATTCAATTTTTAATTTTTTAATCCTATAGTATTCAAAGCATGGAATGTGACACATGTTTTGGATTCCAAAAAATGTGATACCGTTTGAAAGATATAAATATTTTTTAATCAGCCTATCAATAAGAACTTTAGTCATAATTTGAATAGTAAATGAATAATAATTACTTATTAAATTCAAAGTAAAGCATAATTTATATTTGTTGAAAGCTGAGAATCTCCTTTAAAAACCCTTTTCGTTTCATCAATTTTGGGTAAAAAAAATGTCGTCAGACACACCCATCATATTGCCACTTTTTGGCCCATCATAATCCTACACATACCCGCATGCCTATATTCAGATTAGTGGAACCTTCAATGAATTTAAATTTATAGTTTTTATTAAAATTATTATTTAATTTATCTCTAATTTATCTATTTTCTAATTTATAGTTTTATAGAAATTTGGAAAGCACATAAATATAGACCAAAATATAAGATTGACGTGTTAAGTGCAATGACGTGTTAAATGGATTGACATTAAAATAAGCTAGTATGGCCATCTGGTAAACAAAATGCTCCGCAAGGGATAAAATTCTAACATGCAGCCTTTGATGGACACTCAAAATCAAAAAAGATGGTGGCAATGACAGCAAGGACACTGCAATTCGTAGTCTTCCGTGTAAGGGTTTTCACCCACCTGAACTATTTTTTAATTTATATTTTATCTAGGGAAATTTCATTAAGAGTTTGGTATTTGTTTTTTTTAATTAAAAAATTTCAAGATATTATGGTGAAAAATAGATGGATAGGGTAGAAAAAATAAGCATAATAATAGTTGATTTGCAAAATAATAGTTCAGCTTTTTGAAAAATAGGCATAATAATAGTTAACTTTCACTTTTCCAACAAATCTGTCAATAACACAAAAAAAACTAGCCAATCATATTCATGAAAAATTGTTTTTATAATTTATAAAATTAAATATTTTGCAAGTTCACTTTATAAAATTGATTTTTTAAATTTTTTTTTAAATTATTGTTTTTTATTGGTTGAAAGCTAACTTATTAATAACTAATTGACTCAGAAAAACAAAACTCATTACAATAGTATTACCTAATGGCAAGTACTAATAAGAAGGTATAGCTCATGTATGTATGTATATACATATATATGAGTATACATTCTGGAGCAAGAGGTCCCATTACCACATTGTCCCTTATCTGATTATCATGAAAAAAATATTTTTTGATGATTCTATGATCAAGCATTACCTCTCTTACATGGGGAAACTGTAATAATCTACCCCAATTTTATTTTTTCGTATTTTAATCTGTGACTGTCTATTGTTTGTGTTTGTTTGTTTGTTGTTTGTGTTTGTTTTATGAAGTTTTTGCAAGGGTTTACATTGCATGCATTTTTTTGAACATGATGCATTAAAGTAGATAGAAAGAGAACATAAAATGGCTGATATTTAAATACTTCTAGATGCAAGAAGTCTCTAATTTCTTATATACATATTTTCAGATTTACAAATAACATGAAATCAGAACTATTAACTTTTTATTAGACCTAGAAATGAGTCCAAACAACAAGTTAGAAGCTTCCTTTGCAAGTGTTCCTTGACCCCAAGTTACGCGCTGATGATACCCAGCTAATGAAATCTCTTTAGCTGCTAGAAGGGTCCTATAATCCACTAAATAACCCTCCTTTTATCATATTGAACAAGCTACAACACTTTCCAAGAGGTCATACCTCCTCAAAGAGGGTGATTTTCCCTAGAAAATAAATTATGCATACACCAAAAAATCTGCAATAGCATGAAAAGGGGCACCCTAGGTAGGAATATTGATTTGTGAAATACCCATTTTCATTTCCTTTTTCCTATTTGAATTGTGAATAAAAAATATGATTCCCTAGGAAAACTGAAAAATTCCAGAAAACTCACCAAAAACACACCAAACTGAAATATAAAGCTCACCACACCACACCAACAATCTCACACCAAAAACCCTATTGCAAACCACCTAAAAGTACTGAAATATCTTCATTCTTGAAAGCCCAAATGTGTTCTCTATTTGAAAACACCCTTCACCAACCTGAGCAAGGTCTCTCACTGATGGGGTTGATCTTAGAACTAAGGGGTATTGTCCTCAACTTTGTCCTACAAGTTTTTGGCTTCAAACTAGTAGCATATCACCATAAACAAACTTTAGCATAAACTCAAAATGAAGCCTCAAAAGTGTTTTTATGTTTCCTCATTGAGATGAGCCCAAAACCCTAAACCCACGCCCTTTCAAAAGTTATGTTTATTTTCTAATTTGTTTGAAATACTTCTCCAAGAGGGATGCCTAAGGTGAGGGTCAATTAATTTTTTAACCTTTTAAAAACATCTTAAAGTGATATCACTAGGTGCCTTGGTCACTTTTAAGTCCCCTTATGACCCCTTAACTTAATTTTATAACATAAAGTCACTTTTTAATAATCCTTTTTAAAAACCATTAGCCAACATCAAAATAATTTCATCAAGTGACTTTAGTCATCCAAATACACCAATACTGGCAAGCCAGACCTGGTCCACGCATAGAAAATGACTTACTATTTTTAGCAATTTACTAAAAAAAAGAAAATCATCATCCAAAGGCTCAAAACTGGAGGCAACTAAAAAGCACTATAGCTCAATGCAGGCAACCCTCAACCACTGACCCCTGCTAAAAATAGTAAAGACCTGGCACAAACACCAACTCAACTAGAATTGAGTCCCCTAACTGAACCTCCTAGCCAACAGGAACCCAGAAATTGCCTAGAGGTAATCTCCACTAATACCTAACTAGGAGGGGACATTGCAGTCCACCTTCCCCAAAGATTGTTTGTCCTCAAGCAATTGTAATGTTGGGTGCTGAAGTACCTACTCACTCTCCCATGTCGCATCCTCAACAAGTAGATCCCTCCACTTCACCAAGTACTTAGTAATCACTCTCCTCCTAACTGTCCTCTCCCTAAAATCAATGATTGCCTCAGGTATCAACTCCAATCTCCCCTCCTCATCCAAAGGAAGTAACATTGTTGAAGGTACCACGTTATGTCCCAACACCTTCTTGAGGTGAAATACATGAAAAACATTATGCACTTTGCTGTCCTCTAGTAACTCTAGCTCATAAGCAACCTCACCCACTCTCCTGGTGACTTTGAAAGGCCCATAAAATTGAGGTTTCAACTTCTTTTCTCCACCTTTTTTAAGAGTAGACTGCCTATATAGCTATATCCTGACATAAACCATGTCACCCACCTCAAATTCTCTCTCAATCTGATGTTGATCAGCATATAACTTTTATTGATTATGTGCCTATTGTATGTTTTCCCTCAAAGATCTCATGATATCCTGACTCTCTTGGAGGAATTCCTTAGCTTTAGGTACCCAACAATCACCAAATAGTAAATCAATGAAGCTCGGAGCCTCATACCCATACAGTGTGATGAAAGATGACATCTTGATGGACATATGATAGGTGGAATTGTAGCAAAAATCCCCTAGGTGCAGCCATCTAACCCATGCCTTTTGCTGCCCCTGTACATAATTCCTTAGGTAACCCTCCAACCACTTGTTAACTATTTCAATTTGTCCATCTGTTTGGGGGCGATAGCTAGTGCTGGGAGTCAACTATGTACCACATAGCTTGAATAACTCTTACAAAAACAAACTCATGAATTTGTTGTCCCTGTCACTTATGATGTTTCTAGGTGCCCCATGTAGTCTAAACACCTCCTTGAAGAACAAATTAGCCTCTTGTAACGTTGTAAACCCTACTAATATAGCAAAAAAATGGCCAAATTTTTTTAACCGGTCCACTACCACGTAAATGCAATCCTTCCCTTGCACCTTGGGAAGTCTTGTGATGAAGACCATAGTAATACTTTCCCATTTTTTTAGTGGGAATAGGTAATGGCTGCAGTAGGCCAGCAGGAAAGGTGTGCTCATTTTTATTTTGTTGGCACACCTAGCACTCACGAGCATACTTGGTTATGTACTAGTCTTTCATCCCTTTCCATGAGAACCTCTCACGGATCTACCTATAAGTCTTGTAGAATCCTGGGTGACCAGCTAGTAGGGTGTCATGAAAAGCCTTCAAAACTTGCTCCAAAAACTTAGTTTCAGCCACCAAAAGTATTCTCCCCTTGTAAAAAATTAGTCCATCCTTAACACTATACTTATCACCATTTAAAGTGCCCTCTGATATGTTATCCGTGAATGATTTTTTGGCATAGTCAGCTTGTATAGCCTCTTTCCAATCAGCTGCAATCTCATAAATTGTGCATAAATGTGGCCTCCTAGAGAGTGCATCAGCGACTACATTTCTTTTCCCCTTCACGTATTCAATGTCAAAATCAAAGGATTGAAGTTTGCTAACCCATTTTTGTTTCCTTTCACTAAGATCCTTTTGATTTAAGAAATATCTAAGGTTGTTATGATCCGTTTTAACTACAAATCTGCCCCCAACAAGGTATTGTCTAAACTTTGTCAAAGCATGCATAATAACCAACATTTCTTTATCATATATGGAATAAGTTTTTTTAGCCCCTCTCAATTTTCTACTCTCATATGCTATAGGATGTTTGATTTGCATTAAAACAGCCCCTATGCCTTCTCCTGAAGCATCACACTCTGGCTCAAATGGTTTTGAAAAATCAAGAATAGCTAACACTGGACATGAACTCATTAGTACCTTGAATTGATCAAAATCCCTCTACATTGATTCGGACCAAGAGAATGCCCCCTTTTTTGTCAATTTTGTAAGTGGAGCAGCAACCTGTGAAAACCCCTTCACGAACCTCCTGTAAAAACCACATAGTCCAAAGAACCCCTTAAGCTATGATAAATTAGTAGGTGGTGGTCAGTCTTGTATTGCCTTAATTTTCTCAAGATCTACCCGCACTCCATTTGCACTAATAATGTGCCCCAAATAAAGTTACTCAGTCATGCCAAACTCACACTTAGATTCCTTTGCAAAAAGTGACTCCCTCTCAAGTATGCCAAGCACCTCATCCAAGTGTTTCAAGTGCTCCTCCCAAGACTTATTGTAGATAAGAATATCATCAAAGAATATCAGGACAAACAAGTACAGAGCTGCTTGTTGAAAACTCTATTCATGCATGACTGAAAAGTTGTTGGTGTGTTAGTCAAGCCAAAGGGCACGACTAAAAACTCAAAGTTCCCAAAGTTGCACCTAAAGGCATTTTTCTCCACATCCCCCTCCCTCACTCTAATCTAATGATAGCCTGATCTCAAGTCAATTTTAGAGAAGTAAACTGCTCCATGCAACTCATCTATCAATTCATCTATGTGTGGGATTGGATACCTATTTTTTATTGTCTTCTTGTTCAACTCCCTATAATCCACACACATACGCATGGTTCCATCCTTCTTCTTCACTAAAACCACCGAAGAAGCAAATGGGCTCTTGCTTGGTCTAATGTGCCCCATCTCAATCAGCTCTTGAATTTCCTTCTCAATTTCATCTTTAAACCTCTTTGGATGATGGTAGGGAGTGGTAATGACAGGTTTGGCTCCCTCCTCCAACTCAATGACATGATCTATCCCTCTATCTAGTCGTCTCCCTAGAGGAATACTGCTAAATACCTTGTTGGACTCTTGGAAAGTAGCTCATGTATATCAGATGGATAGGACCTTTTGACCTCCTCAATGACTATAGGCATAACTATACACTTCGCTGCCCCACTCAATTTGATTATGTCTAAAGAGGTTGTCCATTCATTTGAAGGTCAAAACACATGGTCCTCCATTGGATAACCCTCTTAAAATGAAATTCTTACCACTCGATTTGAATTTTAACTCCATGGTCTGAAAATTAAGTGTTATCTCTCCCAATGATTGAAGCCACTGAATTCCCAACACAAAATTTGTGTCCCCAATACTCACAACATAGAATTCCTCTTTTATCTCATGGTTGCCCAACTGTACACTCAACTGTGGTACCATCCAATTGCACTGAATAGTGATCCCATCCGCCACCATAACTCTAAATCCATCAACCTCCTGTGTATGGAGCCATCTACATGCTACAAGGCCCTCATCTATGAAATTGTGGGTGGCTCCTATATCAATCAAATCCACCATTCGCTGCCCCTGCACCACTCCTCTAATCCTCATTGACTCATTCTTCTAGAAACTATGGAGCTATGCTAACATCACATTGTTTTCTCCCTCCTTTCCCACATCCTTCAGAGCCTTTTCCTCTTCACTTTCTTTAGTTTCCTCTTACTAATTAGAATTTTTTGCAACCTCTTCCTCATCTAATTGGTACTCTATCAACAATGCTTTAGCTTTGGAAGCACACATGTGAGCCTATGTATAAGGCTCTCTACACGTAAAACACAACCCTTTCCTTCTTAACTCATTAAGGGTTTCATTGTCAAGTCTAGTATATTGTTTCTTATGTTGTTCATGCTCTTTTGAAGAGAATTTATTGTCCTTATATTTCTCGGGCAATGTCCTCTTGGACTGAAATTTTCTTTTAAATGCAAATGTTTCCATGTCCCTAGCCTTTTTAATGGCTTCCTGGAGGCTAGGTGGGTTAAATGCCTTAATCCAACCTCTCAAGGGATATGATAATTCATCTATAAACAATACAATCAACCTCCTCTTAGATATATCAATCAAAAGTACATATAGTTTCTAGAAATTAGATATGTATGTGTCTAGAGAACCCCATTGTTTGATTTGTGCTAGCTCTTTAAAATTCAGCTCGAGATTTTTTTTGTCAAATCTTTCAATCAACCTTTCTGTGAACTCTCTGTAAGAGGTAATTTGATTATGCCCCAATGTCACCATACCATTGTACCACCATTCATGTGCCACTCCATATTGGATAAACTCAAGCTCCAACATTGGGTTCAATGTGAAATAAGTGTCCATTTTTTGCACCCAAGCCCTGGCTGCCATCTTTCCAGACCCATCAAAGTATGGAAGTGTGAGCTTCCCTACTTTCTTTTGAAGCTCATATTGTTGATCCCTATTTCCTCTATGATGTGAATGCCTCATCCTCAAGTCTATATAGACTTTCAGTGAAATATCCAGCTGGAAACTTGGTCCTACATCCATCCAATATTGCCTAAATTGATCTTGCTACTCCAAAAGTGTAAGTTCAAGGTTTGTTGGTGCTTCTATCCTCTGTGGAAAGTTAGGAATGAGGGTCTTGATAGAGCTTGTTGGTTTCCAACACTTTGTTGTCCTAACCTATTTCCATTACCTAATTGGTCCATCCTCTGCACTAAATTAGCCAACCTGTTATTTGTCTCCTATTGTTGTTGAGCTACCCTCAACTATCCCCTAACCAGAGTGTCCAATAGAATAACCATTCTATTTGGAGGCTCCTCATTCTTGTTATTTCTTTCATTTCTATTTCCATCCCCTTCCTTGTCTCCCATATTGCTTGTGTTAGATGACCCACTTGATGAAGTTTCTATTTGTTGCTCCTCGCTAGAAGTAGGCCAATGCTCCCAATAACTGTCATCTTTTTTTCTATTCCTCTCAATGTATCATTTTTCCCTATCACTCTGGCTCATAGAATGCAAATTTCCACAGGCTGCAAGGTCTTATCAGCTCTGATACCACTGTAATAATCTACCCCAATTTTTTTTTCATTTTTTACTCTGTGACTATCTATTGTTTGTGTTTGTTTGTTTGTTTTTTGTGTTTGTTTTATGAATTTTTGCAAGGGTTTACATTGCATGCATTTTTTGAACATGATACATTAAAGTAGATAGAAAGAGAACATAAAATGGCTGACAAAAACACTTCTAGATGTAAGAAGTCTTTGATTTCTTATATATATATTTTCAGACTTACAAATAACATGAAATCAAAACTATTAACTTTTTATCAGACCTGGAAATGAGTCCAAATAGCAAGTTGGAAGCTTCCTTTTCAAGTGTGCCTTGACCCCAAGTTCCAAGCTAATGAAATCTCTTTAGCTACCAAAAGGGTCCTAGAATCCACTGAATAACCCTCCTTTTATCCCACTTAACAAGTTGTAGCACTTTCCAAGAGGCCGTACCTCCTTAAAGAGGGTGATTTTCCCTAGAAAATAAATGCATACACCAAAAAATTTGCAACTAGCATGAAAAGGGGTGCCCTAGGTAGGAATATTGATTTGTGAAATACCCATTTTCATTTCCTTTTTCCTTTTTGACTTGTGAATAAAAAATATGATTCTCCAGGCAAACTGAAAACTCCAGAAAACTCACCAAAAACACACCAAACTAAAAAATAAAGCTCACCACACCACACCAACAATCTCACACCAAAAACGCTACTGTAAACCACCTAAAATTACTAAAATATCTTCATTCTTGAAAGCCTAAATGTTTTCTATGTTTGAAAACACCGTTCACCAACCTGAGCAAGGTCTCTCGTTGTCGAGGCTAATCTTAGAACTGAGGGGTATCGTCCTCAACTCTATCCTGCAAGTTTCTGGCTTCAAACCAGCAACATATCACCGTAAAAAAAACTTTAGCATAAACTTAAAATGAAGCCTCAAAAGTGTTTTTATGTTTCCTCATTGAGATGGCGCCCAAAACCCTAAACTCATGCCTTTTCAAAAGTTATGTTTATTTTTTAATTTGTTTGAAATACTTATCCAAGAGAGACGCCTAAGGTGAGGGTCAATTAATTTTTTAACCTTTTAAAAACATCTTAAAGTGATATCACTAGGCACCTTGGTCACTTTTAAGTCCCCTTATGACCCCTTAACTTAACTTTATAACATAAAGTCACTTTTTAATAATCCTTTTTAAAAAAAAATTAGCCAACATCAAAATAATTTCACCAAGTGACTTTAGTCATCCAAATACACCAATACTAGCAAGCCAGACCTGGTCCATGCATAGAAAAGGAATTACTATTTTTAGCAATATACTAAAAAATAACAAATCATCATCCAAAGGCTCAAAGCTGGAGGCAACTGAAAAAGCACTGTAGCTCAACGCAAGTAACCCTCAACCACTGACCCCTGCTAAAAATAGTAAAGACCCGACACAAACACCAACTCAACTAGAATTGAGTCCCCTAATTGAACCTCCTAGCCAATAGGAACCCATAAATTGGCTATAGGTAATGTCCATTGATATCTGACTAGGAGGGGACATTATAGAAACATAATCAATAATTCATAAAGTAAGGGATTCTATTTGTAGAATGAATCAACATTGTAATTCCATTATCAAGTTCTGCACTCAACAAAAGCTACATATATGGTGTTTCATAATGCCCAACTATTATATAAGCATCCTCCTAATTAATCCTTCAACGATTTATCGAATTATAAGAAGAGTTTAATGTGCATTAACATGATGACTCATGTCAAGTTTATTTCTTCCTTCTTCTCAATTTCCAACTAAAGTCAACCCAATTTAACCTAATTATATTGAGTAATTATCAATTTCATATTAAAAATTATTTCTTAACATATTAATACGTCATAATACCATTAAAATAATGATATCCATTCAATACTACCCATGGTTCCACGTTCTTATGTTGAACATCCTATTTACTTTCTGGTTATATTAAATATTCGAAGTTCTAAGAGTTTGGTAATTACAAAAGATTTATATATATAAATAACCTTAAGTCGTCAGTATGTAGCCTTGGATATCCAAGCAGCATATCAGGGTATAAGGAATCTTCTATTATATATAAAAGAGGCTTGCATCGAACTTTTGACTTAAACACTCTAATGCTAGAGCGGTCAACAACGATGAGCTACATCTCTAATTTATTTTCTGGTGTCATCATTATTGCAACAGTTTGGAAAATTGTCGGGAAATTATTAATAGATTGAATCAAGCCCGAAACAGAGAAGGAATTCATTCTGATTACAAGGTAGCCGAGCTGTGAAATATCATTCAAGGAATGATCATGTGATTCACTAAAAGGATTTCTATGACGTGCATCGAAATCAACCACCATTCAATGGTTTATTCCGATCTCAGCATTGAATGAAGCTAGTCGAGGAGTATTATAATGATCTTACGCAAAGAAGCAACAGACATGATTTAAAGGGGGTTCATTAGCCAGAAGGAACAGTAGAAATGATAAGGGATTCAGTTATTTGCACCCAGGGCCGAGATCGAGTGTTCTACACAAGCCTCCATATGAACTCTCATTTCTTCAAAGCTAACGCCAGATTTTTGAATGGTCGAGTATGCTGATTAATTCAACTGGTGAGAGTAACAACATATTGCTATGAAGAAAGAGAGATGTCTCACTATTTAAGTTTGGATGTCGCATTTATTATCTTGCACATGACTAAGGATGAAGAGAATTTGAAAAACCATTAGAATCAGATTACCAACCGGTCAAAAAGAAGAAGTAAACGTAAAACAATATCTACAAGACCCACTCTGCTTTCGTCCTTCAAATACCAGTCTCATTTACCCAATCTATGAAATGTGCATGTCGTAGTTACTTATAACAGAATGAATAGAGACTAAAATGATGATGATATCGAGCACTACAGAAAATTCAGAATCGTCGTCTCAAAGACTACCCAGGTGAGGGTCAAGTATGGAATTCATCTAATGGCAACAAGGCTACCAAGACTCGGCGTAAGGTATGCCTACATATCCGAAATCCAAAGATTATGGCTCATGGGTCAATCATGGGCCATTCTTTTAAGATTATCGACTCCATAATACAAGATAAAACACCTTCTAGAGGGAGGTAACAAGTCAGTCTCTATTCTCAGGAATATTACAGGAGAAAAGATTAAAAAGAATGCCATAAGCTTTTACAATATCACAAAGATTAAACAGGCGAATCACGGGTTTGTAATTTAAAACACTTAATGAGTGGACAACCCAACTCTATAAACAAAGGCAAGCATGCATTGCAAGGTATACTTCATTCAAACATTATCATATCAGAATGACGGAATCGACGGATACCTGTAATAGTTGTACTCAATCCAGTAGCCATATTCAGACCCCGCTCTTTCTCCATCTGTTCTCATTTTGTCCCCGTACGGTGGAGGTTGTCCCTCTGTTGCTTGAATCTTCATATGCTTGCTCGGTGGTTCCTGAACATCTTTGTGCAAACCTTCCCGTGTAGAATGCCACTGAGAGTTGAGACAAAGGTGCATGAAAATAAAGAAAACCGAATGATGCCCTCTTCCCCATTCTTTCACCTCTCGCCCCTTTTTCCGAGAGAAAAATCGAGAACCTCTACCAGAGAGATTCTCATATTTTCAAATCCTATATTCTCTCTCCGTGTGGCGTTCCACCTTTCCACCTCTTTCATCACAGCGATACAAGAACATGAATAATGAATGAATTCAAATTCTAAGTGCTATTGAGAGTACTCTCCTCACTATTTGCATGCAAAACCGTCAGGCAAGTGGGTTCTTCCACTATCTTTGGTTAAAGGAAATGTCCAGTGCATGCATTTTCTTCTTCAATTTCCCCTTTCTTTATTATGCCTGAACAGTGGTGGCTTACTTGCACTTGCAGTTACATTTTTAAAAGGGACATCCAATTCTTCCTAATTTGAAGCTAATTCATTATTGTCGTTACTTCCACTTATTCCATTCCTTTTAACTGAAACAAATTAAAAACTTTGAATATATCAATTCTTCGATATACAAATATGTTTATAATATTCATTTTAATCTTTTTTATTTTATTTTCTTTTCTTCATTCAATATATATATGTCATTATTAACCCCCTTTCTTTTCTGAAGTGACAAAACTCATTTTCTTGATTTTTCTTAAAGATTTAATTTTTCTTGAACTAATAATTAAATTTATAAAGGAAAATGGGATATAACATGGAGTTCAAGTTCCAATCAAATAGGAAAGAAGTAGTTTTGAAAGGCCTATCAAATGGAGCTCCAAGCGTGGTGACAACAAAGAATATGGAAAGGAATTTTTGTAGAGGATAAGTAGCATGGGAAATGAGTGCTTAATTCAACCCGCAAGTTCTTCCAAAGGACAAGGTAAATTTCATTTTGAAATTCATTTTTCTGGATAGACATAGTGTAGTTTTAAATTATATGCCTCCATGGCTACTTCTAGATAGGGTATTTCAGCATGTAATTGAATTAGAAAAGGATGAAAAACTACTATAACCACCCCAAATAGACATCCAAGTGGCTACAAAGAGGAAATAGAAAAGAATATTAGAAAGCTTTTGGATATGGGCTTCATTAGACCACACTATAGCCTTTGCATCATTTGTAGTGCTTGTAAAGAAGGATGGTACCATGAGAATGTGCATATATTATAGAGCATTGAACAAGAAAAAAAACAATAATAGACACCCCATTCCAAGGATATATGAACTCATAGATGAGTTACATGGAGTAATGCACTTCTCCAAAATTGATTTAAGATCAAGGTATCACCAGATCCATATGAGGGAGAATGATGTGGATAAGTCAACTTTTCAATTCCACTATAGAAACTTTGAGTTTTTGGTCATGCATTTTGGCCTTACCAATTCTCCAATAGCATTCTAATCTTGCATTAACAAGGTATTAGTAAATATCTCAAAAAAATGTTTTGGTCTTTTCGACAATATCTTGATATATAACAAAACATGGAAAGAACACTTGGAGCATTTAGATACCATTTTGGGCATTTAAGAGCAGCAATAATCCTATGCTAAATTTTCCAAACGTGAGTTTGGTTTGAATAAAATGTTATATTTGATACTTGTTATAAGTTCAAAGGGAGTGTAGGGTAAAAGCACAAAGTTGTGTCACACTTTCAACCAACTTATCAACGCAACTAAATTTAAGTATTTCTAACTAATAATCAATTTTGGTCAAACATATGATCTAATAAGATTCATTCTAGTTAAGTTAGATACTTCCACAACTTTTTCGACTAAAATTGTTGGCTAAAAATATATGGAGCAACACTTTGAGTCCAATTTACCAAAAAAATAAAATTATTTGAAAAACATGAAGTTTCAATAACTCCTACTAATGTAAATAACAACAATTTTTGTAAAATATTAAAATATCCTTTTGTAGATCCATAAGTTTAGTTTTCAAAAATATATTTATTTTAATAGTTTAATTGTTATTTATATTTTATATTTTATTTTTACTAAAAGTAGGTTATCAAAACAAAATATTAGGTTGATTATCATGCCAAGGAAAAATATTAAAACCTCTTAAATTTAAAAAATTATAATGCACTAGATAAAAGAATCTATTTCAAGATTGTATAATTTTTTTTCCATTTTAAATAAATATTTAATATGAAAGTTGATGTCAATGGAAACTTATTTTTTATTCATGCACATTTTAATATTTATTTAAAAATATATTTATCAAAATTGGAAAAAATATATCCATGCACTAAAGTTTCAAGTTATAAATACACACAAAATTTGAAAGAAAAAAAAATTACTATAAAATGTTTGACATCTCATGCAACTTCATTTTTCAACATATTATCAACAACTAAATTATAGTGTTAATTTATTAAATGCTAGTTTAAAATAATTTTATTTTATTTTTAAATACAAACATAAAATATACTAAAAAAAATATATTTTACTAGTTTACATCATTTTAAAATTCAAAACATATATGCCACTTTTTAGTGATTCAAATTTAAAATTTTGATCAGTGTTGGTCATTTCCTTTATAAAGTGTGACACGGCTTTGTGATTTTACCCTGTAAATGAACCAATAGAAAATTCAAGCAATCCTAGATTGGACCCCACCCACCAATCTAACATAGTTGAAGGGATTTTTTTTATCTATGTAGATACTACAAAAGGTTTGTAAAGGGTTTCTCTTAGAATACTACCCCATTGAATATTTGAACAAGAAGGGGAGTCTTTGCATGGTCATAGGAAGCATAAAAAATATTTAAGGAGGTAATGAGCACATGCCCAGTGCTCGCAATTCATGATTTTTTAACCTTTCATAGTTGAATGCAATACATCAAGAGAATATATAGGTGTTGTCCTAACTCAAAAGGGATATCCAGTAGCATTTGAGAGTAGAAAATTGAGCAAGTTATATAGGATGTATTCAATCTACGACAAGGAAATGTTGGCAATTATGTATTCGCTTGAAAAGTTTAGACAATACCTTGCATGTGGAAAGTTTGTAGTAAAGACTGATCACATTAGTATCAAGTTCTTCCCAAATAAAAAAAACTTGAATGACTACCAACAAAAGTGGGTAAGCAAATTACAAGAATATGGTTTTGAAATTGAGTACATGAAATGAAGGAAAAATGTAGTGGTTGATGCTCTTTCTAGGAGGCCTGCTCTATATTCCTTGTCCACTATTTCTATTGATTGGAAGGTTTCCATAATTTTAGAGTATGCCAAATATTCATCTTCTTCTAATATTTTGTACATGAGTTGGTGAAAGATGGTAGGTACACAATAGTTTATGGGTTGATTTAATATAAGAATGAGAATTTATTGGTGTTGAAATCCAAATTTAAGGATAAATTATTAAGAGCTTTTCATGATACCCACTTGGTTGGTCATCAAGGGTACTATAAGACTTACAAGCAGTTCTAAGAGAGGTTTTCATGGAAAGATATGAAAGAGGATGTACTCAAACATATCAAACATAACAAAAGTGAGCAAATCTTTCTTGCAAGACTACTCCAGCCACTACCAATTCTCATATATAGAAGTGGGAAAACATCTCTATGGTAACTACATTCATCACAAGATGGCTCAAGGTTCAAGTTAAATATTATATTTATGTAGTGGTGGATAGATTAAAAATGTATGCACATTTCTTTCTTATCACCTTTGAGTTTAAGGCATCACAAGTAGCAGAGTTGTTTGCAAAAAAGGTTTTCATAATACATGATTGCCAAGGAACATTGTCAATGATAGGGATAGTAGATTTCTTAGCTCTTTTTGCAATGAGATTTTCCACTTGGCATTTATATAGCTCACACCAAGCACCAATAACCATCCACAAAAAGATGGGAAAACAAGGATATTCAACAAGTGGATAAAGGAATACCTAATAAATTATGTTTCCAATCAACAAAATGCATGGGTGAAGTGTTTGTACCTCAAAGAATATTTCCACACTACCTCTCATCACATGTCTATTGGTATGCCACCCTTTCAAGCTCTCTATCCATTATGATGCACTCTCTTTCAAGATGGGTTATTATTTTCATATAGTAGAGATCCTATAGCAAGTTATCTTATCAAACAAAGTCAAGATATTTTGAGGTCACTTGAGGATAATTTGTGACATGCACAAAATTAACAAAAAATGTATGCAAACAAGAAGAGAACAAAAAAATATTTTAAGGTAGGAGTTTTTTTTTTGTTATATTACAACCATATATGGGTGATCCCACAAAGCTGGTTTACAATTTCTGGGAGATTCTGATTTTTGCTGAAATCACATATTTTTAGAAAATATAATGATTTAAGCCTTAAAAAGTTCATTTAAAGCATTCCAATTGAAGAGGGTTTGATCAAACTACCTTAGATCAAACCCCCTTGGATAGAACCCCGCTAGTTTTAAACCATACCTATAATGAAGTCTCATTTACACGTATCAAAATGCTGATAAAAAACCACTTTTGATTTACCTTTTGGGGGATCAAATGAATTCATTTAATTTTATTTTTTTTAAGTATGTAGTCCTTATTATAATCTTCCCAAAAGTATAATTTTAAATAAACTTAATTTTATTATTATGTTTATTTTTTATTTCTTGTGAATGTAGTTTTTTCACTGAAAATCAAGCTCTTTGTTCTGCACAAGGAAAAATAGAATATTGTCAAAAAAAAAATTGAAAAATATGAGTGCACCAAATATTAAAGTCCTTGATCCAAAAAAAATTAATTTAGATACATACAAAAAAGTTGTGTTATATAGTCTGCCTATTTCTGAATTGTAATTGGTTTGACCTTGAAACTTGATTAAGGAAAAAATAATCAATAAAACACTATGAAATCAATTTGAAGCACTAGATATCATAGTTAAAAATATAAATTTGAAAAAAGTAGAATTTTATACTTCATGGAAAAAAATTTATGTGTTATACGGTGAGCGTCACTCCTTAAAAATGATGTTTGTTGAAAAAAACTAGTTTTCGAAGGAGATGGAAAAAGAAGTGCAATCTAATTCCAAAAATTTTGAAAAAAATATATTTAGAATCTACAAACAAAATTTCACAAATCACTTTTCATCATCTTCAAATTCCTCACGGTTTAGTCACTATAGGTGCCCAAAAGTGAAGATTTAGTTAGAAAAAATTAGTCTAGTGTCCAATTTGGCCAAAAATTATAAACTAGTATTGTGGGATCACCAATATAAACAAATTTCATTGAAGAAGAATGAGATCTTGAGAAGCTCAAACCAAAGTATTGTGGACCTTAGAAAATTATTAGGAAGATTGGTGTTCAAAGTAGCATATGAGTTGGAGCTCCCATTAAGTGAAAAATTCATAATATTTTCTATGTCTCATGCCTAAAGGAGGTTCCTAGATAAAAAGTGGTGGCTTCATTTGATCTACCACCATTTAATTATGATGGGAGATTAATTTTTATTCTTGAGGAATTATTAGAAATGAGGGAGAAAATATTGAGAAACATGAGCATCACATAACACTTGATCACATGGAAGAATTTGCCTATTAAGGATGCAACTTGGGAAGGGCCTGAGATACTTGAGCACCCCAATTTTAATTTCTTGAGAACAAGCAATCTTGGGGAGGGAGGAATTGTCATGTCCTCTAAACCCCAAAATAGCGCTTAAGATTTAACTTTATTGATGCAACCTTAAGAGTTCCTCTAAACCTTCATTAATCTTGGTGCAACCTTAAGAGTTCCTCTAGCACATTATAACAAATTTAAAGGTTAGCACTTTGAATCATTTCTAATTCAATATATTAGTATTATTAAATATTATAGCTAGATAATTAATAATTTTTTCATATATAATGAGTTATTTCTTAGTTGGATTACCTTTAAAATACACATTGTCAACCTATATTGCTCTTATGAAATATAAAATATGTCCATGATTGTTACCACAATTTTGTTAAACAATCATCAAACACACAAAAAAAAAATTATTTGGGCCCTTTACAAAAATAATTTTATTGAAGGCATAATTAATATATATATTAATTTATATTGTTACCTCACAATATAAAAGTACCATTATGATAGCTATGATCCACATTATTCATCATATAGAATTAATTTATTTTACTTATTTACCCAATCATCATATAAAATTTAAAAAATAAAGCAACAATCATATAGTCTATAGTTAATTTTCTTATTTAATAATTTTGAAAATGCTATTCATCTATTATAAATAAAATAATTATGAATTATATTATATTTTCAATTCATTAAATTCTTGTGATAAAATTTCAACTATATAAATAGTGTAAGCCTTATTCAAACATTAATTTGAGGTTCAAATTTCAAGTCTCTTATTGTTTTGTCAAGTTACTTGAATGATTATCACTATCGTAATAATAATGTCATCATAAAAATAACCTCAAGAACAATGAAAATAAAATAAATAAAAATTAAAACCATCACATAAACATAAAATTCATTTGATGGTTCAAAATATCTCTACATGAACAAACAAATAGGGATCTAGCACACTAATATCACATATGAAAATAGCCATAAATAAAATAACAAAATCAATGCCTCCATTTAATAGATAACAACAAAATTGTTTTAGAATGAAATAAAACACATCAAAAAATGATTTGACTACATACAAATTCCCAAAAAAATCATTGAAATCATGGAAAACAACTTACCTCAAGATTCAACACAAATTGTGTCATGCTATCAATGATGTTGAAAAAAAAAATGGCAAGTTTGAAGGAAAAATATTACGAAACCCTACCAAAGTTGATATTTTATAAAATAAGATAAACCAAAACCAATCTCCCTACAACTATTGCTTCAATCTATTTGCAATAAATAAAAACTAGACCTAAAAATATCAAGGTTTTAGATCTACTAGATTATTGAGCATGAAAGAATATTTTTTGCACCCATTTAAATGAAAATATTGGTTGCAAGTTAAAATTTATTTTTAGGCATAAGACCGTGCGGAATGTTACAACTACCTAAAAGTCATTTTTTTGGTGTGAGATAATTTTTTAGGTGAAATCTACTATAAAATATAATAGAGAGAAAGTACTAAAAATTCTTTGATATCACTTTTAAGTTTCCTTGCATGTGCAAACTTGCATTAGAAATTTAAAATTCTCTTGCATATGAAAACTTGCATTAGAAGCCCAAAATTTTCTCCACATTTGCAAACTTATGGCACTTGAAGTTTCATTGCATGTGCAAACTTGTGCCAATTGTTTGAAGTTCCTCTGTAGTTGTATAAGCCTATTTTGGTTTATTTAGTAAGATTTTCATCTATGTTTGCATGGAAGAGCAAAAATATTATTGTTGCTTTTTAATAAATTGTTGGCAACTCAAGGAAATATCGATACCATAATTCCTAGTGTTTGGTAGAGGTGCACAAATGAAAATAATAGCAAAACCCATGTTCACACATCACACAATCTTTTGCAACCCAAAATGCAAAAAACACTAAAAATTGCTCAAATCACACCTACAAACCATAATATTGAAAAATATTGAAATTGGAACTCCTTTAGCACAAGTGTAATCTCTAAATGAGATTGCTTGATGCAATCTAAGGCCTCCCATCCTCATATCACCTAAAACCCATGGGCATCCCATCCACAAGCCTCCAGTTCCAATGGTTTACCAGCCACTAAAGAACACAAGCAATAAGCTTGTGAGAAAATTCATAGAAATGCAAAAATCCTTCAAATGACAATTTTCTTGTTTAATTATGCAAAAATCCCCAAGATGGCGTCCAAGATTCCCTACTTCTATAATTAATAATAGTTTCCAAATGGTGACCAAATGTTCCCTTGCAACTATCTTGTCCAATTAATTTCATCGATTAGAAATGATAATTAATCCACCCAATTTTTTCACCCAACAATTGCCCCATGCTTCTAAGAAAACTCCCATGCACAAGAGAATAATTTTAACATTTATTCATTATTTAATTTAATATTTATTTGT
Organism: Sequoia sempervirens; assembly: GCA_007258455.2. Classification (NCBI taxonomy): domain Eukaryota; kingdom Viridiplantae; phylum Streptophyta; class Pinopsida; order Cupressales; family Cupressaceae; genus Sequoia; species Sequoia sempervirens. The sequence goes on from VDFB02271358.1 coordinate 840,991,033, forward strand.
TAATATCATGGAAATTGCATCAAAAAAAACAAAATATTAAATTAGCACCATCTTTCCCAAAGTTGTCCTATGATCGGGTGAGTATCTATTTTTGGACAATAACTTACTATATTTAGTAAGCGCTATTTTGGGGTTTAGAGGACATGATGATTCCTCCCTCCCCAAGATTGCTTGTTCTCAAGAAATTAAAATTGGGGTGCTCAAGTATCTCAGGCCCTTCCCAAGTTGCATCCTCAAGAGGAAAATTCTTCCACGTGATCAAGTGTTATGTGATGCTCATGTTTCTCAATATTTCTCCCTCATTTCTAATAATTCCTCAAGAATAAAAATTAATCTCCCATCATAATTAAATGTTGGTAGATCAGATGAAGCCGCCACTTTTTATTGTGCTAGAGGAACTCTTAAGGAATTGTCATGTCCTCTAAACCCCAAAATAGAACTCTAGAGAAATCCTCCATTCCCATAGGTTGGGTAGTCTCCTTAAATGACCAAATTTATTGATGAAGTTTTCACCTGTTTGTAATGACCACCTTGGAAAATATCCACTGACCCTCATAAGGTTGCATTTCCATTACCATCTCCTATATTTTAGCATTTTCCCCTTTGGAGACCTTATGCTACTTTTTACCTTTATGAAGGGTTGTTGATGTAGCATGAACAACAAATTGGTGTATTTACAACAATTCTTTTCTTTTTTTCTCATGTCCAACATTATGTCCTATCTAAAACTATTGTGTTGGTTTTTTAGCTACCATTCTCCTTCCAAACATTCAATACCCCTCATTGGATGACACAACCTCCCATTTTCTACCTTTTTAACCACCAAAATGGAGTTGCAACTAGATTTGACTCCTCTTATTTCCTCATAATAGCTATGATTCCTCTTAGGAGTCTTGAATAAATCACTTTTTAGCTTGTACACCTCCCTTCATAATGGTATGGTAGACTCGATCACTTCAAAGAGATATATATGACTGGATTTAGAGGAAGCTAAGACTTGATTTAGGGCCCTTTCAAGCACCATAAGATCTTCATCTATATTTTATGAATATTTCTTATAGATATTCTATAAATCTCGCAGTTATAATTTATTAAATATTAGTATCTGAAAACATCCTGATATCAAATATTTATTTTCGTTGTAAATCCATTCAATTAATTTTGTTATCATAAATTTAAGTGCACTTATGTTTTCTAAACAAATCCACCTTTAGATTAACTAGGAGGGTTTCTATCCTCAAAACTAATTGCATTGCACTTGCTTTCTAATTGAAGTTTTAAAATGAAAATACCACTTGAGAATGCCTTTTTCCTTTTCCATTCCCTTCTTTATATACTCTTTTTGAAAAATAATAAAATATTATTCATTTTCTTGCTTTAACAACTTCATAATTTTAACTTTATATTTTGGGCCCCATAAAATCATTTTTTAATTTAATTATTCATCTTTATAAAATAAGATAATTAATAAGTCATCCAAACTTTCAAATTTCATTAATTAATTATTCTTTTTTCTTCTCAATTAACTTACCCAAATTAAAATAGGCTAAGGGCCCTCTCTAGTGTTTAAATACTTGCAAAAATAACATTAAATTTTCTATAAAATTAAATTGTTTACATTAAAATTATTAATTTTTGAAAAAAATACTCCTTAAATATAATTATACACTAAATATATTCAATTATATGTTTGCAAATTTTGATCCACTTATTAAAATAGTGTACTCTTATCTAGTATAATTTTATTGCTCTAATGCAAAAAATGATTAGAAAAATTTAAGTCATCCACAATTAATGATTCACAATTACTATATTAATACACTATTTATTCAATTTAATAGCCACTAACCTTCCCAACAACATATTGAACATTAAATGACTAGTATAAACCATATACAATGTGGTCAATCATTTTATCGATCTAAAAATCATGCTGCCATGATTTTAATTTGAAGCTATTTTAAATTCACTACAAGTCCTATTCTAACTCTATTTTTTCTATTCAGAAAATAAAATAAAAATAAAAATAAAAAAATAAAAAAAATTGTTTCACAATCTTTATCTCCACTAAATACACAAACTAATCATGAGAAGTAACCAAATTGCATGTCTTATTTTAATATATCTTTCCAAAGGTAATAAAAAAGGTAAATGTAATATTTTTTTTAAATTCTTAATATAGAAATTTATAATAATGAAAAAATAAAAAACATCCTCATGTGTGAAAAAAAAACATTTACATGAATGTAAAAACCACGACACGATGCTCTCCAAAAATCTGTACAAATTCAATAATATTGTTTGTCAAAAAAAGGATGTAATGTACATTCCAAATCAATAGTGCTCTCATAGTTGTGTGTGGGCCCTGACCTTTATCAATGGCCAACCTATTGGATTTTGTTCAGTTTATGCTACAAACTCTGCTAAAAAGAGAGCTGAATTGTGGGACTAGATGGCTAATAACCTCCCTAATGTTGATTGGGTTATAGGAGGTGATTTCAATATGGTAGAACATCATAATGACCGCAGTTGGCTCAGTCATATTAAGTTGAATAATGAAGAATTTGACAAGTGGTTGTTATGTCACAATACATTAAGTGTTGTTGATCCAATTCACAATAAAAGGGGTAGTCATGATAGTCATTGGTTCACCTAGTCTGAGTGCAGATTTGGGGAGGATAGGAAGTTGAGTAGACTTGACCAATTTTATATATCTCCAAATATTTTTGTTGTTCAAGACTCTGCAGGTTTGGTGGTTAGGGTTGAATATTTTGCAACACTTTCTGACCATTACCCTATCATCTGCACTATATCTGGAGTTGATTATAGTAATGTGGACTCCAAGTTACCTTATAAGCTTGAAAAGAATATTTTTAGGCTCTCTTACACCTTTAGGGTTTTGGACCTAAAAGGAGAGAGACAAATATCAACCTTTCACTCAAGAACAAACCCTTGAGATCCCAATGCAAAGGAGATTGTCCTAGGGATTGACTAATGTGTAATGAGGGGTTCACCACCAAGTGTAAACTTGGAAAATACAAAGAATTGGAAAACATAGTGTGATATGCAAAATGGCCTAGAAAATGCAAGTAGAATGTAATAGAAAACTGTGAAACTGGAAATGTGCACCTGGAAAACTGAAGAAGGTAGAATGTAGGTCTGGAGTCCTGAAAATTTTGTTGTTTATGCTGATTGGGACTCATATGCCAAGCTGGGCGAATTAGTCCAATTTCGGGGAAAATGTGTCGGAATAGGTTTCAGCCAAAAGGGTATCCAGATCTACAAAATTCTTTGTCATGCCTGTACAGTGGGACTCATTCTCCAATAGTGGCAAATCAGTCCACTTTTGCTTTTTCAAAATTTTTGAACTAGATTATGTGCCTCTTGGTTTGCTCTGCTCTTTTTGACTAATTTCTGGATCTGAAACTACAATTTGCCAGCTGTAAGTATTCTCCAAGCTTCTCCAAGGCTTGATGACAACTTTAGCAACTTTGACAACTTGACAACTTTTCTCCAACTTTGCTTCCTGACAAATCTACAACCTAGCACTGCAAATCACAAACAAGAAGAGGGAAAAAATTTGTGGGGTTAGTGAATAGGGGTTTTCCTTGGTCAAACCCCTTATTGGTAATTAAACCTTGAAATGAAAGCAAATATATAAGGAGAATGATGAATGAACAAAAGATGATGTTGCAACTCACCAAATCCTAGCAATAAGGTGCTACAAATGTGCTTGAAATGGTTGCAATGGATGTGGTTCTTGACTCTTGCTTGAAGGAGATAGATCTTGAATGAAACACTTGCTTGAATCATAAACTCTACATCACAATTGTTAGCACAATAACAAACATGAAGAATGCAATCTTTGACATGATGATTGGCACTTGAAAGATGCTCTTAAAAGCTTGATAATCTACCCTTGAAATGCCTTGAATGCTCTTGTGAATGCTCAAATGCTCTTGTGAACTATATGCATGAATACTTGAATGCTAGGAATGAAAATGAGAGAGAATCTTGTTTTTATACTCAATTATGCAATAATTCCTGAAATTACAACACTACAGGGTGGCCTCAGATCTTGGAGAATAAAAACCCGCCAAAAATTTAAATTAAATTTGAATTTTGAGTTAAATGGGACTCATTCGCCTAGAATGGTGAATGAGTCCCACCTTAGGAATTTGAGGTGGGTTTCAATATTTTTATGTTTTTAAATGATATTTGTTGGGATTATCCTCAAAAATACATATAAATAAGGCCTGTGGATGCAAAATGGGGTCAATTAAAGCATAAGAAAGCCCAATTATTAATGATAAGCCTAGAGAAATGTGAAAGTGTGTTACAACACTTTCCAACACTCCAAATAAGGCAAGATTAATGTTGATTTTAGATAAAATTGTATTTATTATGCTTGGTTAATTGATAAAACCCTAGAAAAGTGTGAAAGTGTGTTACAACACTTCACAACACTTTTGCAAGGCACCATTAAAATCTATTAGTTCACAAGGGCCCAAGACCTAATGTGAATGTGTTATCCACATTGCAACACTAAATCAAGGCAACATTAAGCCAAAATCCACAAGGAGGACCCAAACAAGTGTGAAAATGCAAAGGGATATTTTACTACACTACAAAGCTTAATGTTTCTCATTTAAAAAATCCTTCCTGTGTGGGAGCATTGGTGGGCCTTTGAAATTATTTTCCTAAACCAAATGAAGGGGAATCCTATAGACTATGGTGGCACAAGGCTATTTCTAAATGTTTTGAATTTTTACATGCTTTTGGCAAAAGAACTGTTTAGAAATGAAAATGAAAATCCCTTCAAGGAAAGTTAGAAAACAAAAAAAAATTACTTACTAACAATCTGCTTAATTATAATTTACAAACTTCAGTTGTTGCCTTAGAAACTCAAATTCGTAAAATGGATAATTATAAGGGGCGGGGAGCTAAAATCAGGGCTAGGTTACATTGGATTAAAGAAGATAACAGGGGCTCGAAATATTTCTTTAAGTACCTTAACTACAAGCACAAAAAATAATTTATTGGTACTATTCAAGATGATGTTGGTTTGGTTCATACCAAACAAATAGAGATTAAAGGGTTGTTTCACAAATATTATGAGGAGTTATTCAAAAAAGATCCACATTGGTAGGATGCACAAGCTATCTTGGAAGATATGCTTATGGATATTATTCCCTGAAGGGTGGACTCTGAATATAACCATTTTATTGATCGTATTTTATCCATTGAAGACTTCGAACATGTTGTTTTTTCTATGCCTTCATATAAAATTCCTAGAGTTGATGTGTTGCTAGTGGAATTTTATCAAAAGATGTGGCCACACATTAAATATGATTTCTACTTGGTTTACCTGGAGGCTTTGGAGCATGGGTCTTTAGGGTCTAACATAAACAAAGGCTTAATTAAACTCCTTTTGAAAGGGAAAAATAAGGATACTATTTTGAGTTGGTGGCCAATCACCTTGATTAATACTTCATATAAAATTATTACCAAAGCTTTAGCAACAAGAATTAAACCAACAAGCTCTTCTGGTCAAGCTAGATTTTGACAAGGCATGTGATAGAATGCGTTGGAGCTTTATAATCAAGATGTTACAATGGTTGGGGTTTGGTCCTAAACTATGTAGACATGTGCAAATGTTGTTTAATAATGACAATGCTCAGTTGGTGATTAATAAAGAGTCAAACCATATCTTTCCTTTGCAACATTCAATCAGACAAGGTTGTCCCTTGTTTTTGTTCTTGTATGTGCTTGCTACTGATGCTCTAGGTTATTTGTTGTAAAAGTATAATCAATTGAAACTAATTAAGGGTATTTCTATCTCCCATAATGTTGTGGTGATTAACTCTCATTTCACAGATGATAGCATGTTGTTTATCCAAAATTTTGAGACAAAGATCAACAATGTTATGGGAGTCCTTAACCTTTAAATTGTGAAGTGTTCGGCTCAAAACTTGCCCATCGTAAGTCTAAATTTTTTATGGTACAATCAATTTCACCTCCATGGTGGATTCCTAAAGAATGGAAACAAATTAAACATGGGCAGATTACTTGGTATCTGAGCATTCCATTTGGGATGGGTGTCTCAATTTATGAGATGTGGAACTGGTACTTACAAAAAATAAAAAATAAATTGTGTACTTGAGGGAATAATTTTTTTTCATTTGATGGAAAATTTCAAGTTGTGAATCAAATATTTTTAGCTTCGCGTGTGTATTATTCTTCTTGTTGGAGGCCATAAAAAAAAGTTTATGAGGATCTTATTAAAATTGTTCGCAACTTTCTATGGGCGAATTGGGGTGGTAAAACATGTTTTAAATCTACCTCTTAGCTTCATTGTATCCAACCCAAAGCCAAAAGTGGGTTGGGTCTTGTGAATCCAAGGACTCAAGGGAATTGCTTGGTAGAAAAATGGATTGTTAGAGCAGTTAATGGAGACGCTCAGTGGAAAATTCTAGTTTGTTTTTAAATTTCTCAAGCTACTGTCAAAGGTAAATGGCAAGCTGTCAGCTAGGAAGATAAAATTTTATTGGCACCTTTCTTCCATTTTAAAGCTTCCTTTCCCTTACTTTCAATTTGGAAGGCATGGCAACATGTCAATATTTTTTTCTATTGGAAAATTTCCCTTCAACATAGGTTTAGCTTTGGATCATCGTCAATATGGTGGAATAAACAGGTACAATATCACGGTCTTTCTCTTGTTGTTTCCTTTCCAAGGATGTCATTCTACTTATTCAGGAAAGGAATTTATAGATTCGGGAACTTGTGAGATTTTAATGCTCGTGAGTGGGTCAATTGACACTCTCTACAGAATAACTTTGGTCTTAGTTGTAAATATAAAAGTTTTATTATATTTGTTAAGTCATTAGTTTCCTTTGAGCTAGTGATGATGTGTACTCCTCTTCATTACAATCCTTTCAAGGATTGGTGGTGGCTATCCAAGTGTCAATTTGAGTTGTTTCCCCTTAAAAAGGGCTATCTAAATTTGCTTCCACAATTGCCTCTAAATCCCAAATTGAATATGAAATGGAGTTGCAAGTTTCAAGAGAAAACTTGGAAAAAGTTGAGTGCCCAAATTTGGAATTCTAAAACTGAAGCTAATGTTCAGATGTTCATATCTTAGTATGGAAAATATTGCATTCTAATCTATCTGTTGGTGATAGGTTGGGTTACATGCAGATTCATCTGTTAGGATTCAAGAAGATTGGAGCAATAAATATTAACAATTATATTTAGATTAAATAACCTAGAAATAACAATAAAGGATAACACAAAAGAGATCAACACATAATTTTAACGCGGTTCACCCAATATGGGCTACATCCACACAAACTCAGCCATCCAATGACTTTATTATCTAGTGCAAAACATTACAATCTTGCAAATTCCATGCTGCAACATACATCCCAGCCGCTTATAACAAGCTTTTTTGGAAGCTTCTAGAATTAAGATTTTACAAAGTCATTTTTCTTCATTTGAGGTGTTAGCGAGAAAACCTTGACGTGTTAACGAAACCCCTGCTAGGATACGTTATGAGTGTACATTATTTGCATGATTAGTCGCCACATACCAACAATCTCCCACTTGGAGATTGATCAGGCTCCACACCAAACATCATCCTGTTAAATGCCCCTTTTGTAAATGCATTGAAAGTTTGAAAAATATATTTTGGGTTTGTTTTGTGATGAAAAGGAAATGGAGAGTTGTTCTGTTTATCTTTGTGTTGTTTTTTAGCATATTTTGAACTGGAAAGAAGTTATTTTTGGCTTGGGACTGCAAAACAATGTTGTTGTTGATTCTATAAGGTAAATTGTCTTGTTTAATTTATGGAAAAGTAGATGCATGGATGTTTTGTTGATCATGATATTCATCTGGAAATGGAAATGCTAAGGTTTTACTTTGATATCATTTTGCATTGAATTTTTTTCCTATGTTCTCAATTGCAAGGAGTGCCCAAAGTCAACATGAAGATCACCAGTCATTTAGACAAGATTAAATGGAAAATTTTGCAGCTGCATAAAAGTGATGTAATTTTTTCTAAATAGCTTCAAAAAATGTTAAAATTTAGAGTTTGATGGGTCTCCTTGCAGCTATTCACTATTGTAGTATTTTTTGTTTTGTTGCAATGTTAGTTGCTAACTTTTCTGGATGTTAGGTCAGATGGTTTAGTTTGGTGGTCTATTATTTGAACTCTCTTCTTGACAGCCTTTGGTTTCCCTCTATTTGTATTATTTCACATTGTTTCAATTAAAGAAAAAGGTGATACAATTTTAGACATGGGATACAAAGTGATGATTTAAAAGGTTGTTTTAAATAAAATATTGAAAGTGACTTAGAAAATAAGGATTAAAAATATTATCAAATTTAAAGAGTTAGAAAAGTCACTTTTTTTTTTATTACGTTGAGAGACGTTATATAGTGAAAGCAGTGAAAGCAAAAATTTGTGTCCAGAAAAACCCTTTGCATTTAGATTGACATCCTTGCTGGCTATCGTTAGTGTTGGTGGTTACATTAAGGCGTGATCACGTAAGTGGAAGAGTGGTCTCAGGTTCAAAAATTGCAAAAAAAACTCACACAACTATTTTATCATTTATATTGAACGTGTATCATTCTAAAAAACTTAGCAAAAAAGGTATACTTGTTCATCTATTAAAGATTCAAATTATTAGCCTTCTTCAAATGTTATCAGGTTGTGTTCCAAATTTTGTTCCCATAAATGTCTAAAGGCTTGTCCAAGAATATTGGAGACTATTTTTGAGTGCAAAACTATTTCAATGCAATATCTTGATCTTTAATGCAATAACTGTCTCAAACAACGCTCTTTACAGGTAATTTGTTTCCAATTTGTAGACCTGTTAGGCAAGTAATTTGTAAGCATCCATAGTACAACTTTTTTGTTTCGAGAGGGTGCACAAGTTTTTGGCAAGCAGCTGCCACTTGACAGACAACTATTCTTGTACAGCTAAGACAGTTTGCGGAGGTAAAAAATGGTTTATAATGTTTTTGGAATTGTATTACATGTGTATCCATAACCTGCCTAAATTGCAGCTAACGTTAAGTGTTTTTGCTTCTGTCGTTTTATTTCATTCTTTAATTTTTTCAGATTTAGGAAGATTCTTTTGTTTTGAATAAACCCGACATTTTTATTTGCAGTCAGATCCTTTATATATTTATCATTTTTTGTATGTTCTTTGGTGTTTATGGGTGCTAAATTTGATGATACTACTTTTCATATGACCGCGTAGAAGGGCTTTTGTTTGATGATGTAAACATACAACTAACTAGGGTGGGAGTAGGTGCCATCTTTGTATGTCTTCGCTGCAGACGTCTTTGAACTATATATGAGATCGTCCTTTGAAATAACTATGCAATATTAAAACTGAGGTTTATCGGAGGTTGACTCTAAAGCCTTTTCCTCATTTATGTCGTGTGGCATTAGCCTCTCATACCAGGTAATGGTGTTGATGTAATGTAGTTTATATATCACTGCGGGTATTGCTTCGGCATGTTCTGCTGCTGATTTCAGTTGTATTACATGTGTATCCATAACTTGTCTGAATTACAACTTTCTTGCCTTGGGAAGTGGAATATACTAACATGGCTAACGTTAAGTGTCTTTTTTTCTGCCATTTTATTTCATTTTTTAATTGTTTCACATTTAGGAAGATGCTTCTGTTCGATGATGTATACATAGAACTGACCAAGCTGGTAGTAGTGTGGAAATATCTTATTTTTCTTTTAAGAACGTTGCAAGGGTTCCATATAACGGGGTTTGAATAAGCATTTATGTTAATTGTAACTTTATTTGTTGATAGTGAGAGTTTCATCATCTTCACTATTTTTGTTTTCCATATAGAATTATATTACAAATTTCTTCTGAAATATTATCTGAAAAGGAAAATCTATTTTCATCTCTCTCAATTAAGATGCTTTGGCTTTTAAGCTTTTATAAGATGATCTGGTTGTCAAGAGTTTGATAAACGAGCTCATTTTCTATATACTGGATCTTTCTCAATGTTTTAAGAATCATCATTCATATATTTTTGAGGTTTATTGGTTGAACCACTCCTTTTATGCCATATATTTCATTATGAGATGATTTTCTCTCGCAATTTTCAATGTTTTCATCAGTTGATGAAGCCTTCAACAATTGAATGAAAACAATGCTTGGACAAGAGCATGAAATTGAAAGAACAAGAGCAGCCTTCTACACAAAAGGCATTTTACGCCTTTACTCTCTCCTTGTCATGTTTACAGGTTATTCCTTCAATATCAATTATCATTTTTTTCAGAGATTTCTATACTATATTAATGTCTTTCTATTGACTACCTGTATATAAACAAACACTGAATTTTTTTTATACATTACTGATAATGTATTTAAATTTATGGTTCTATGGAGGGGCTTGCAAGGGACTGATAGATTTATAATTTTTATGCAAGAAATTTTGTTTAGAGTGGGAAATATTAAATTTTAAATGTATGCTGACACTTTTAAATTGTTTTCAAACCTATTTAAATGGATAAAATTGCTTATAATGATCTTAGATGTGTTAAAATTTGAATTTGTTCTTTTCTTACAATATGTGAAGTTGTGATACCTTTTTCTTCACTCATGTGAAAAATTAATGTTGTAGGTTTGATGGAGAAGAAGATAAAAAAAAGAGGAATGGTAAAAGCTACTAGCAAAATTGTCTACTAGACCTTTTTCAATAATGAAGTTGGTTTGTAAAAGGTAGAATAAGATTATTTCTTCACGATTCACTGAAAACTATACTAGGATTAGTCTTAGGTTTAGGGTTCAATTAAGGATAGGTTTCTATTATAAAGCTTGGGGTTAGGATTATAGTTGGGTTTCAAATAGGGTTATAATCAAGGTTAGGTGTAAGATTCAATTAGGCTTAAGATTCAGTTAGAACTAAATTCAAGTTAGGAATATATTATATATATATTTGTAATTATGTCGAGAGGCGTCTTCAATGGCATCAATCTATCCATCTACATTTTTATTCATGACATTTAAAATGACACCTATATTTGACATTCACATAATGGGTTTTAAAAAGAACATGTTCACAAAATATAAAATCAATATACTCATAAAAGCAATATTCCTTATTGACTAACATCTTATCATATCCACTGCTTTAAACACAACTTTTTTTTGCTTTAAAGATGTTTTAAATTGTTAAAAAGGATTTGTTTTTCTGCTTTAATGCCATGGTTTCATATTTAGCAATGGATGTTTATTTAAATGAAAACATGCACAACCATCTCCAATCCCAGTAGAACCATTTGCATCTCAACACAGGCACGAGTTTACACACCACAATTGCATAAGGTATGTACTTTACACAGTTTTATTGCATCGTTTTCTATTGTTTATTGTGTGTTTGATGCTCTATATTTTATGTGGATTTACTATTTGTGTCTCTCAAAAAAGCTGGTTGGAGTGCCAAGGATGTTTTCGAATCACTTGATTGTCATTCAAAGCAACGAAAGTTATTGCCTCAGCTGGTTGTCAAAATTGGTCAAATTGCAGAGTATTTAGCCAAGGCTTGAACCAATTCAAAGTATTTGGCCAAGGCTTAAACCGATCCTTTTCCTCCAAATTTTGTTTGAGAGCCAAATTGCTCCACCTACGATTTCTCTTCTTGAATGTAAATATGAGATTATCAAAGGCTTAATTGTTTCTCTAAAGCTATAATATAGAAAATTATTAGTGCATTCAAAGTCCCTTTTGTTGGCTTAAGGGTTTTGAATTTTGGGAGGGGAAAAAAGTTTAGTTATTTATTTTTCTCTCCTCTCGATCACTAATTCAAGACTTTGTCTCTATTGTGATGTTAATAGAAGGTGTGGAAAATATTTGTCATTTTTTCCCCTTTCGATAAATTCTTCATTCAGTTATAGTTGCCCTACTCCAAAGCGGAAAAATAGCTTCAAATTTATTCTTCTAATAGAAATGGGCCAAATTTCAAATTGTATGTACATAAATAAACGAATGGGATCTTGTGCAAGGAGTTAAACATTTTTTGTAAATCCCCAAGCTGCAATTCCTGAATATTTCTTGAGTATACTTACATTCCAAGTTTTTTGTGTAAGAAAATAAACTCTAGATTTACAATAACTAATTTAACATGGTAATACGACAATTAGATTTAAATTGAGTTTAATTTTATTTGGTGTTTTGTAATGTTGATGGTTGATTTTATGACAAATTTAATTGACAATTAAAATTTGCTCAATTAAAATGAAGGATGTAATAATGATAACTCTCGACGTATTTTATATATATTAATATTTAATATATGTATGCTAGTTATTTAGAAAAAAAGTGAAATAAACATAAATTATTTTAGGGGAGAGGGCCCAATAGTCGTGTGGGGTCCAATAGTCGCGCACTCAATCGTGATGATAATACCCAGTCTTACCACATATTTATACTATATATTGTAAATAAATAGTCCAAATGTAAATAAAGAAAAAAACAAATGTTGATAAAAAAAAAATGGACCCATACTTGAACACATGAGAACCCTAAAATGTTATATGAAAAATATAAATACATTCATGAAGAAGTGAAATAAGTATTTTTTTGTTTCAAATAAAATATCACAACTCTCCACTATAAGTATATCATTTAAAAAATAAAATGCTCATTTAATAAAATAAGACACTCATTTAAACAAGTATTATTATCATAGTGAAAAATATTGTTCTTATGTGTACAATAATTGGGGTAGCAATGTACAAGAATTGGATAAATTTATATTAATAGTTTGTCCTATCACAAATATAAAAGGTGAGCACAATAAATAACATGTATTTTCCCATTAAATGTGAAGAATTTTCAAAAAGTTTTAGTGTTCAATTATTGGTCCATTTTTGTTCAGTATAAGTCAGATTTTAACAATTATGTTGTTTTCTAACAACAAATAGTCACGTATGAGCTTTCCACACCATTGAAGAATGATAATATGCTTTTTGTAACCAAGTATTAGTCCATAAGGAATATAAAAGGTAGAGATATTAAAGATTTGGTGGTCAAAAAGTATTTGTTCACTTAGGTTGTATATTAATTTTAATTTAAATAAAAATATGATATTCTACATGCAATAAAATGATATTTTTGTTTAACTATTAGGGTCTTCTATGATTAAATTTAGTCAAATTTAGACACTTCTCAAAAGACCACGATGTGGCGACTGTATGGTGAGTCGGCTCCAAACCTTAATTATAGATAAATAAAAGATCCTCGCTTCACATTAGAAAAAAAAAAAAAAATCCAAAGGAATTGCTAAGCATGCTGAGAAAGAAGGACGCACCATTGGGCCCTCTCCTAATTGTCTTGAAAGTGCCTCTAAAAGAGGAGTTTTTGGAGAAGAGAGGGGTTCTTGGTATTTTGCATATTCATGGAATCCCACCGCGGAAGTTGAGCAGGTTTGTTCAAGAACAACCCTTTGACGAAAGCCCTACGACAACGATTTGTTTCATAAGTAAAAGATTTTCCTTAGCCAGTAAGACATGGTTCAATTAGGATCATGGCTTGCGTTGAATGCAGGAAATATACTGTGGTGAATTCACTCAAGATTCATAGAGGAGTTGAATATAGAAGTTTGAAGATTTGTGGGAATAAAGCAATATTTTTCCAGATTTGCATAAGTGCTGAAAGTTTTGTTGCTAAATAGTAAATTTGTGGAATGTGTTAAAAGTTGATGCAAAATTGCAAATATTGCGAGTATTTGCGTAAGTCGTTCCTAACAAAGGTTTCATATTCTAAATTTACAACCGCCCAATATTCAGTGATAGTTATTATTAATAGTGCTGTGTTATTGTGCTGAAGCTTATTTTGAACTGTGAAGAATCACGGCCTATGGTATGAGGGTTTAGAACCTATTGGAAAGTTGAATAAGGGAGACAAAGGCATTAAGGAGAGTAAGGGCTAAGGGCTCAAGCTGTGAAGGTTGTAATGGGAGTTTAGGGTCCCAAAGCCCTAGCGCATTACTTATCTGCTGTTTCGAACTTGAATAAGGATTGTTGTTAGCATCAAGGGTCTGTTTGGTAGTTTATACAATTGGTAAAGTTGCTGATTTAAGCCAAGTTTAGCAGTATTGTTGCATATCAGAATTTCAGGGGTCTTGGAAGTTGACTAGGTTTTTTAATAGTGCAGAAATCAAGTGGTAGTTCCCCATTTACATTATCGTCTACTTATATCCAGCATAGACAGTTTTTGGGGTATATTCAAGTTGCAAAGTATTATCACACTCCCCTACAACAGTTGTAAGCAGTATTTAATATGTTTAAGTTGTAGTAGCAATAAGTGTCACTTCCAGAATGCCTGTAACAGCAGTTAGAGGTCAGATTCAGATTTCTAATGAACATCATGTATCTTGAGATAATGCCAGCTAGTATATTCTGAACATCCTATCATTTCCATATCATTTATTGTTGAAATCTCAGTGTTGCTAGTTATGTAATGAATGTTCCATGAAATCATTTGTATAGTTGATTATGTTAATACTAAGTTGCTCAAGTAACAAGAAATTTCAGTTATCTGCATTTTGTCAAACATTTATGCAAGCATGGTTGATATATACACAGTTCAATTTCCTACCAACTGTTTGAGGAAATGCTCGTGAGACAAAAATCAGAAAAATAGGAAGTTTGTTGAAATTCTTTGATGGGGACATTTCAAGTAGGGGCAAATTATGTAGGTCCCCGGTAGTTGATATTACACGGATCACATAACATTATCTCTGTCCTTCGACTGATCTTCTGAGGAGGAGTCACATGACTCGCAACAGTTTTTTTTTCACCCAAGTGGCTAGAACAGACAAATTCACATTAAGATTTGTAGCAATATCTTTCGTACCTCTGTGCAGCTTTGCCCGACTATCCATAAGATAATGAAAGTGGTCTATATAGCAGACATTAAAAGCCTCTGCCTAGTCATTTATGTCATAGATATCTTCATAGAGCACAAACGCACTAATCACCTTGGACAACATTGATGCATAGCTGAGTTCTAGTGCCACGTTAAACATATTCTATGGCCTATAGATTGCCCAAGATTGAGCAGAAGCGATCCCATGGCCTCCTGAATACCTACACAGGGCTGCCCATCCATATCCTTTGCCAAGCTGCATATCCTCTTCAACCATATATATAGGTTCTAGTTAGTGAAATCCCTCTCCAAATATTCTCTGAAATTTTTTGCCACCTGCATGCTTCCTCTTGGCCACCTTAGCATTCTTTTCAATGATTCTTTCCACTTTTTGTCCCGCTCTCTTCTTACCCTTGCCCTTCTCGCTGTTCACAGATTTAGCCATTTTCCAACCTGTTCACTTAGCTAGAGCAAATATGGAGCATATTGTTATGTTGTGCAGCTCACAAGCTATACTTGCAAGTTGTTCCACATATCAATGTATGCACATGTTTGTCTTCTCTCACATGTGCTCTGCTACTCATCTCGCACATGCTCTACTACTCTTATCTCATTGTTTGTCTTGCTTTCTAATTATTTTTTGATCTCCTTGGTTTTGCAGGACTATGGTATTAGTGCCTTAGAAGTGCTTTTCATTGATGCATCAATTGCTGGCTCTCTTGTTCCCCTTGCCTGCATGCCTACTAGGCATCCCTTAGCCACTCCCCAGGCTGATGAGGAGTTGTTTCCTCCTCCTCCATGCTTGCAGGCTAGCTGTCTAGGCTTCTTTGTTGTAAAATTGTCTCCACCTCAAGTACTCAAACCAATAAGTACATTAAACCTATATTAGAAACAATGGTTTGTTTAAGGTGGGGCATTGTCAAAAACCATGTTCCATGAATTCAAGAGTGCTAAAGTCCAAGGCAAACTGTTTGGCTTTGATTTTGTTGACTAAGAAGTTGTGGAAATAAATGTAACATGCTTCAGTGAAGCAGTCGATGAATATTATAGCCTTGTCCAACTTGGTCATGTATATGTAGTCTCCAATGGCTGATTCAAAGTGGCATACCTAAGCTACTACTAATCTCCAAATTTATGGGAGATATTCCTTCAATGCAGCTTGATAAATACTTGTTGCAGTCTCAAAACCGTTAACATACCTCTCCACAACTTCCACTTCGGCCCAATCCACAAGCATTAGTTGGTTGCCGCCAATTCCTTTGTTGATGTTATTGGCCTCCTTTTGTCCACTTCCCTTGTCTCAATTGTATGGAAGAGAAACGGTTCAAAGATAACAAAGCCTATTGGTCATCTCATTGACATGTTAGGCTTTAGCATTTGCATGATTCTATGGGTTCCCCATTGTGATGTACAAGGAAAGCATCTCTCCAAATTGCACTTAGATCCAAACTTTGCCATTCTTGTAGGTAAAGCTGATTGCATTGCCTCATAGAATGGAAAAACCATTGACATTGTTGTTCCAACCCAACTTGTTAACCCTGATCTTGAAGAAGGCTGCATATTGTAGTCTTGGTATGCCTCCACAGGTGTTGGTATCCTTCCCTGTCCTTGTCAAGGACAAGATGAACAATCTCCAACTTTGACAATTAAATGGTTGTTACTGCAACTTGTGAGGTTGCAAACATTGAAATAATAGAAAACATTTGTGTCAAGGCCATTGTGCCAAAGCTGCATTTGGATAACTTATACAAACTTTCCCACCATTTTTTAGCTGAAGAAAAAAAATGCAAAAACAAAGCTGTCCAAAATTTAGACAACAGCTGGCATTGTTTAAAATGTTGTGTTGATTTTGTTGAATGTGATTGAAGATACCTTAGTCTTGCTTTTCATTGATGCCTCCAATTGCTTGGTATCTTGTTCCCCCTCTTGCTCTGCATGCCTACTAGGCATCCCTTAGCCACTCCCCAGGCTGATGACTCCTCCTCCATGCTTGCAGGCTAGCTGTCTAGGCTTCTTTGTTGTAAAATTGTCTCCACCTCAAGTACTCATACCAATAAGTACATTAAACCTATATTAGAAACAATGGTTTGTTTAAGGTGGGGCATTGTCAAAAACCATGTTCCATGAATTCAAGAATGCTAAAGTCCATGGCAAACTGTTTGGCTTTGATTTTGTTGACTAAGAAGTTGTGGAAATAAATGTAACATGCTTCAGTGAAGCAGTTGATGAATTTTATAGCCTTGTCCAACTTGGTCATGTATATGTAGTCTCCAATGGCTGATTCAAAGTGGCATACCTAAGCTACTACTAATCTCCAAATCCATGGGAGATATTCTTTCAATGCAGCTTGATAAATACTCGTTGCAGTCTCAAAACCCTTAACATAACTCTCCACAACTTCCACTTCGGCCCAATCCACAAGCATTAGTCGGTTGCTGCCAATTCCTTTGTTGATGTTATTGGCCTCCTTTTGTCCGCTTCCCTTGTCTCAATTGTATGGAAGAGAAACGGTTCAAAGATAAGAAAGCCTATTGGTCATCTCATTGACATGTTAGGCTTTAGCATTTACATGTTTCTATGGGTTCCCCATTGTGATGTACAAGGAAAGCATCTCTCCAAATTGCACTTAGATCCAAACTTTGCCATTCTTGTAGTTAAAGCTGATTGCATTGCCTCATAGAATGGAAAAACCATTGACATTGTTGCTCCAACCCAGCTTGCTAACCCTGATCTTGAATAAGGCTGCATATTGTAGTCTTCGTATGCCTCCATAGGTGTTGGTATCCTTCCCTGTCCTTGTCAAGGACAAGATGAACAATCTCCAACTTTGACAATTAAATGGTTGTTACTGCAACTTGTGAGGTTGCAAACATTGAAATAATAAAAAACATTTGTGTCAAGGCCATTGTGCCAAAGCTGCACTTGGATAACTTATACAAACTTTCTCACCATTTTTTAGCTAAAGAAAAAAAATGCAAAAATAAAGCTGTCCAAAATTTAGACAACAGCTGGCATTGTTTAAAATGTTGTGTTGATTTTGTTGAATGTGATTTAAGATACATTTAGAAGCTTGAGAAACAAGACCACATAATGGAATTGAGACACTCTAATGCAGTTAAAGAGCCTGCCTATGGATTAATGGGTGTCACAACCAAAGGCTTGTAGTTGCTGCTACCAAAGCTTGACTTGCTACATAAGCTTTTTAACTTTTAAGCAATGTCTCCCAATAGTTCCTCTTTGGTTTAGCTCTGAAACAAAAAACATTTTGTGGTGATAATAAACTTACCACAATTGTTACATGAGTTGAAAGCATCAACTGTGTGTATGAAAGTCTTCTCCTTCTTAATGAAATCTTTAAATTAATCTTAACTGTCTTACACGACATATTCTATCTACACTTGGTCTTGTCCATGCAACCACCAGTTTTTTGATTGAAACCATGTGATGAAGATTCATCGAATGTAGGAATTTATGAACTCCCTTATCATGAATCCTATCTCAAACAAATATGTTTATGTAAATTGTAATGAGAAAGAGAACAATATATAGGCCATTTTCTTTTTAATCAATGATTGGTGGATCAATTGGGGCCCTCACCTGGAAAACCAAAGATCTACACTTATTACATTCAAAAGTGCCAGGAAGATACATAGGAAAATTGTCTGACATAACATTATTCTCACAAGGATGCACTAGAGTGAACAAGGTAAACATCCGTAATGCAGATATCACAAAGGCAAAAACAAAAAGCACTCTGTACCCTACATAGCAAAGAAGTGCAAAGCTTTAGCCAGCATCAAACAAAAGACCCTCAGAACTAAGCTGAAACATGCGAAAGATGAACCTTTGTTACTCACCTCCATAGCTTCCATCTACAATCTTTTGGTTTCTTTTTTTCTTCCTCTGCACTTCTTAGATTTATTTGCTGGGAGAAACAACAATCCAAGGAAGAGAATCCCCCCAAACACTCCAACTCATTCAAAGGAGGAGGATCTTGAAGCAACAATCCATCATCATCTGAAAATAGAGCCCCAACATCCATAAACAAGCCCAAATCAACATCCTTCTCTTACACACACACTTGTTGAACCTTTGAATACTGCAACACTGACTCCCTGCAAGAAGGTTTAGAGGTGGCACCCTCTTCCAGGAACCCTTTAGCCAAAAACTGACCAAAATTATCTTTGCCTTCCTCTCAAGCTGCCATAAAACATCCCTGGTTTCTCCACACAAAATCTTTATGAAGATTACTATCCTTTGGAACCTATTTTTGCAGCTGAATTTTACTAGAACCAGAATAACTGAAAGAGGGGAATCCACAACTTTTGGTCCAATATTATTGCAGTGAAAGCCCAAACATAGTTGATCTGAAGCCCATTCCTCTCAAGATCATTCTTAACAAACTCCCTAACCCTAGCATTATAATCATATTCTCATTTTTCAAGATCAATGGAAACTTATACAGTCAGATCCAAATGGGAGGTGTGGAGATAGATGTAATCTTAGGATCAAAGAAGGGTTTCCAAGGGCTCATGAACAAACTGACTTTGCCACAAAATCAAAGGTCCATTCTTCCAGACAAAATCATGAGCCTTCTCAAACTGAAATTGCACATGGAAGAAACCCTTGGCCATAAGAAACAAACAAGGGCACTCATAATGCCACCATGTTTGCCCTAACCAATGCTGTGCTCAACTTCTTTCAGTCTTCTACCTAGAAACCTGCAGGTGAGCCATCTTATGCTCATCTCCCTATAGATTTGATCTAAACTTTCATCCAGATGGAGCATATCTGAATATTCTTCATCCAATGTAAAAGAAATATCCTCCAAGGAGAGAGACACAAAAATTGATAAGGCAATGCCTATTGAAGGGTAGGGACATCTAAGCAACTTCTTAGTAGCTCTACAAATCAGTGGACGCACACCTTCCATCTCACTTGACAACACAACTATCATGCTTCTTCTTGACTTGACAACACCCCCCTTCCATCTCACTTGACTTGACAACACAACTATCATGCTTCTTCTTAGAGTGCTAAGTCTTAGGCTTGAAAAAAGTAGTCCACCAAAAAAGAACTAATGCCTCTTTCAAAGAAGATTTGCCAAACATGCTACAATGTTGAAAAAGATTTGAGGCATTCTTTGTAATAACCCACCCTTTTTTTTCCACAATTTTTTCACCCATTAGCGTTAGATGAAAGCAAGATAAGCAACTGAATAACAACCCTTCACTTTGATCACCCAATCCCAAAGTGGGCAAGGTGAGAGCATATGGTGAAAAGTGGATCTTGCAAATATTGAAAGTATAAGTTAACTGAAAATAACACCTTCCACTTTCTGATCACTTAGATCCCAGTATGGGCAAGGTGAGAGCATATGGTGGTTGGCTTACAATATTGAACTTCGCTAAGCTACCACTTCTTCAGTGGGGTGAGTAGTAATAATCAAGTGCTTGGAAAGAAAACATCTGCTTGTTCAACAGGAGATACAAGAAATGAAATGCACTTGGCTGCAAGCCAGCCACTTCCACTTTTCAACAGGCAACAAGAAAGGAAATATAGAGAACTCGACCACTTATTTAGTGGGAGTGAGAAGTACATAAAGCAAAAGGCTCAACCACTTTTAGCGGGAGCAACCACTTATTCAGTGGGGTAAGTATCCAAAATAACAAGATATCAAATAGCTGATTGGTACCACCAATTCAACATTACAATGAGTGTCTAGTACAAGATGATATGAAGTAAACAAGTCAATATGATAGCCCAATGAAACAGTAAGCAATAACATGAACATGAAAGGGCAAGAGTATATCAGGGCTGATATGACTGGTGTACCAATCTGACATGCAAGAACAACGAACATGAAACCTCAATCAACACTCATGAAATGATCATAACTCCATCAAATCTCAACGGAATGATCTCAAATCACTTGCAAATGAAGCAACAGGCCTAGGCATCCAAATTGAGATAGCAAGCTGCTACAGATGAGACTGATATGCACTAGCACAAATCCCAAAGCATTTCCAACAAATGGTATGACCTCTTAGGTAGGTCGACCTCTTCTCAAAAATCCATCTCTCCACCTAAAATCACCAAACTTTGGGCAAAGGGGCGCCCAAGCATGAGAAGAACATAGGATCAACACCCACAAAATGATTCAACTCCTCCGATCAGAATGAGCAAATACGTGGGTCAGCTAGGCATAAACCAGCAACATCAAAATCTGATAACACACTCCAAAAAACCTCCAAACAGCAAATAAACACACCAACACACCAAAATATCACTAGAAGACATCAAAGCTAATCAAAACTAAAGTAAATGAGATATCCATCACCACTATTTGCTCAACTGCAACCCCTGAGATGAAGCTGCAACACTGTTTAGCTAGGAGATAACTCTCAATTTTGAAACTGATGTTAGCTTGGAGGGATTTCATCCTCAAAGCCCCAAGAATTCATTCTACATTTCGGCAACACTTTGTTATATCAAGATAACATGACCAAATGAGAGCAAGTGAGGGCATTATATAGCCTTGAGACCCAAAAATTTGAAATGCTTTTCCCTCTCAAAATGGGATGCCACCTTTTGGAGAAATATAATATTTAATTAAAATCACTTAACCCTCTTACTTGGGCGTCCACTTTTGAATATGCATAAATTTATCTTTAAAATGCTTAAGTCCTTAACTTGGCGTCCACTTTAGCTTTGCATAATATTTTCTTTTTAAAATAACTCAAGTCATCAAGCTAGGCATGGGGTCCAAGGGGCCACTTGACATTAAACGTAAATTGCAAACCTTCTATTTTGAACTCCAAGAATGTTGGAGAAGCCACTGCTGAAAAGACCAAGACGCTAAACACTGCAACTATCAACATTGCCAAAAATAGTAACCCAACATTGAAATGCTGCCAAAATCATTGCCAAACATAGCACTTACTAAAAATAGCATATTGCTAAAAATAGTGACTCCAATCTCAAAATGAGCACATTCTAGGTAGCCGTTGTGACTTATGAAAAATAGTAGGTACTAAAAATAGACATTGCTAAAAACAACAGTGATTGTCCACCAAGGTTCTCAGAAAACCTGGAAAGACCCAGAAAGCATACTGGCAAATTCTTGCAACAAACTCCAGAAATGCTGACAAGAAACCTCCAAGAATCTTGGAAACCCTAAAAATGCCTTCGAGTAGCCTACCGAACTCTGGAAATAGGCTATCAACCATTGAAAAACATAGAGCTAAAAAGGGGACATTACATTCTTGCATTCCAAAAAAGCCCTCCCACAAGCTGAAACACCATTCTGCAATGACTGTAGTACAATTTTACCTTTCCTTTCAAAGGGCATAAATGAATTAATCAAACCCTTTAGAATGGAGGGAATTATCTTTGACTCCAAGTGACCTACATTAATCGCTCTAGAATTGCTTAGACACCAATTTGGAGGATCTACACCCCACTTCAAAGCATTTGCCAAGTTTAGATGCTTGCCAATGATCTTTTGAGTGCTACAAGTTCTACCATTGCCCTCAACATCCTCATCTCCATCATTTCCAACTCCTTCCATTCTTGTGCATCACATGCTCTCACTCTTCATTCTCGCGCCTATGTTGTGGTTATTCGTGTTCCTCACCATCTATTGTAATGTTATTTGTTTGTATATCTATATTCTCTGTAAATATAAGAATGGTTTTAGATTTTTTTTAATTATTTCTCTCGTGTTTAATTAGTATTATTGTTGGCCCCACGGTTGCCATTGCACCAAAAGGTCGAGCTATTAATGCCTGATACAACCACTAGAGTTAACGGATCCACAGTGCAGTTAAGCCATGTCGTGAATCCCAAGGGGAGCGTTAACCATCTGCCAATAATTTCCTCCTCAACGTTACCCTAGGGGATTCAAACCTAGCACCTTTGGCTCTGATACCAATTCATTGCTTTCCCTTGATACCAATTTATTGCACAGGTGAATTCTTCTCTTCAAGTTTTGTGATACTTCGTCTTTTGAATTATCTTTCCATAGGGCTGAACAATAATGCCATACTTAGCTCCCCCTGAATTCATGCTTCTCCTCAAATTTGTGTATGAAGTGTATTTTGCACAATCATAGATTTATCCTTTTCATCATTTTACTCCTCTTTCCTTCTCCGTTTTTCTGTAAACTTTCTCTCCATTTGTTTATCCATGGTGTTTTTCTTCATGCCCTATCTAGGTGGTTTCACAAAACCACGTCTACAAAATCGTGCTATATGTCCATAGTTATTGCACTTGTAGCATACGACACTATAATCCACTAAAGGAATAAAGGAGTTATAGTTCCTTCTTGAGAATCCATATGATCTATTTTTGTCCCATCTATCATTATATCTCACTTGTGTTCTACACTCTCTTGGCTTACCTCTGAAATGATTGCATGAGTAGCAATAGCCATAAAAGGTACTCTTGAACTTGTATGTATGCACTTGCCTCGAATGGAAGAACTTCTTGAAATTGTCCTTGTTAACTTTAGGAGGAGTCTTTGTCATCATGCTACCTTCATTTCTGATAGGGCTTTTGAAAGTATCTTCAAGGCTTTTTGTCTTTCCCTCATTTGTCTTCTTAGGAGTCTCTTTGGAATCTTCCTTGAATGTTTGATTTTCTTTATAGCCAAGTCCTGTTTTATTTGATGATGACCTTTGTCCATTAATGATATCTTCTAGGATTTCGGTGCTCTTTACAAACTTGAGGCTTGTGTTTAACTTGGTTGTTGTCTTCTCCAATTCTTTCCTTACGGAAACAATTTCACATTCTAACTTCTCACATTCTTTTTCTTTTTCTTCAAATCGGATTTTGGTTAAATCTTCTATCCTTTTTCTTTCCTCAATTTGAAGCTTCAGGTCTAAAATTAATTTCTCAGTTTCCATAAATTTCTTCTTTTCTTCTTCGAATCTAGTTTTTCTTCTTTGATTTTTCCTTTTCAGCCTCTCAATTTCACTTATAGCAAATTCCAACTCTTCTTCCAAATCTTCTAGATTATGATCTATCTCCTTTTTATTTTCGTCCTTGTCTTTAGTATCCTCTATTTCTACAGCCATGAATAGCATTTCATCTTCACAACTTTCCAAATCATAGTTACTGGAAGAATCATTATCTCAGTAAGAGTATAAGCTCTTCTCAAAATTTTCCTTTTTATTGTTTCTATGATACTTATTATTTTTGCTCTTCTCTATTACCTACTCATTCAAATTTGCCTTCATAAAGATTTCCCTGTTGATGATATCTTCCTCACAAATTCGATGCAATTATTCTCATATATCTTCCTTCTTAAATCTGTATATATCCCTTGTTGAAGTCTTCACAATACTCTTTCACAAATCATGCATAAGTTCGTTCCAAAGTCTTCACAAAAAGAGTCACCTCTTCTTAATTCTACCCTTCACGCACACAAATAATCTTCATATGCTGTTCATAAGTCTGCTGTAGCATATCCTTTTAATTCTGCTATAAATCAGTTTTCACACTTGCTTGAAGATTTGCTACAAACTTGGCTCATAGATCTCTACTTTTGATTTGCTCTCAAATCTGATTTAGATCCGCTCAACAAATCTTCAACTATCTGACCATAAATGATATTGAATCATTCACTTAACTCCTGTTTAAATCAGCATATCAACCTTAGTTAAATCTGTATAATATTCTTCAGGTGTATTGATTTATTTCTTTTTATTCCACAACAACATCTTTTTCACAGTCCTTATTCATTATTTATATCTTATGCCTTCAATGAAGAGAGGCAACACTTCATAAAGGATGCATCACATTTGAAATAGAGGCAACCTTTCAAAAGGTTAGGTCCTTTTAAATAATCATAATTTTTCTTTATTAATTTCTGATTGCAGCCCTTTGTAAATAAGAATAATCACTACCTAATGCAATTGTTGCATCCTTTTTCATTAATAGCTGCTCTTCACAATTGCTGTTATAATGCTATTTGAATGATGTGAATCGCTGTCTCTTTCAAAACACAATTACTACCCTTTTATAAAGACAATTAACTTGGGCGATTAATTGGCAGATTATTGTCGACCAGATTTAAGTAGATTAATTTAATTCTCTTAGATCGCTGCCTCTTATAACATTTTATACTTTAATCACCACTTTTTTAATCGCTTACTTTTTTTGTCACTTCTGATTTTTGTCTTCTTCTTAATTTTGTCTTTTTTGTGATTTTGTCTTATTCACTGTTCTCTTTAATGATTGCTGCTTCTTTAATTCAATATCAAGCAACAAAATCCACGTACCACTACATCAATTAATCACATTTAAAGCATATTTAATTTTAATTATAATATGATCACCCAAATCTAATGTTAATAGCATTACTATATCAACCAGCAAAGTCATTGTGATTTCTGAGGAGCTCTGCCTTTGCAAAGTTTGAATTTACAGTTTGATATTTTTCTTCTGATGCCCGTCTCTCCACCATGACAAACAAAAGTTCACTATTTCAATGACTCTTTGAAATCATTTCATATTATTTCAAGTCTCTGTATTTATGCGGATTCTATCGTTTTGGAATTTGTTTGTAACTACAAGTTCCCATGTAATATGACTGTGCTGATGTATGTCAACCTGCTCAGACTACACCATTTGATATGGTAGAATGTATCATCTCAGATGTGGAAAAATCACTCGATAGGAATCCTCTATTTATCTTTTGCATTTCATTTAATCCTTCTGTGATTTCACTAACCAACTCAATTCTTCAAATCCAATCTCTCCTTTGACATCAATGACAACATTTCCAACATATATATAATTTCAACTATGACTAAAGTTCTCTTTATGTTTGCAACTTTTGCTTTAGCCTTGTATGCTTTTAATTTTCTTTTGTTTTACATCACACTCTTGCCTTTGTGTTGTCTATGTCACCTCCTCCTAAATTCAACTATGGCCATACTAGCAGATCATCTGATAGAGAACATTGAAATGAGTTGCAACACATCCACTATCATGCACGGAAGGATGCATTCAACAAAGTGAGGTGAGAGACGTGTCATTTATTAGGTACTCACATTTCAGTAGTTGGAATACCCACAAGCCTTCCATATTTTCTACATTCACTCATGGCTTCATCCAACACTAGTGCTCAAGCATTCTTCCTCCCTTGTAACCATCACCAATATTGCCACAACATCCAACCACTACCTAACATTTTTCAGTGGCCTCACTTTTATCCCATTCCCTTGCATTGCATCACAAATCACAAAAACGTAGGGATAGATCAAATCTCATTCATTCCTACATTTTTTGTGTGCATAAAAGAATTACCCAAGAAGCCAAATAGGTAGAAAAATGGTAGAATTGTATGCTGCAAATGCTCCACTAAGTGAAATGGAAACCGTTTCTTCAAGTGGAATAACTTGGACCTTGGAAAACAATCAATTGCTTTGCCAAACCTAACTCAAATTGAGATGTCAATGGCAAGTGTGAATCCGTTTCTTCAAGATAATTACACATGAGGTGGGCAATTAAAATATAGTGGTCATACCCTCACCTTCCCACAAGTTGCAAAATACTTGCCTAGGCATGTCAACCAATTGGATATCATAATTGTAAGGAGACAAGTGTAGATCATTAAAACTACGACTTCTATGTTAGTCACATACATGTTCATCATGCCTTGTAGCATAAGCTAGCAAATGATCCCTACTATAAGAATGTCCAACTTTACAAATGTGCACTCTCATCTTTGCCTTCCACTCTTACAGATGTCTCTCACATGCTTCACCGTGCCTCTTTGAATGTTCTTGGAGCTGCCCTTCACTTTGCATCCACAAGCATAGAAGAGTGTAACACTTTTGAACAACAACCTCAACAAGACTCTTCTTTTGTGGTCATACTCCTGGCTGAGCATACTGAGGCTGAAGAGATTTGTAGCTTCTTACAACTTGGTCCTACAACTTTTGACCATGCCAACCTCAACAAGAGCAAATGATTCCTTGGTCTACTACATCCTGGAATGCATAACTTTACAGGCTGAAGTAGCACTGGCATCTTTGCCTTCCACTCTTACAGATGTCTCTCACATGCTTCACCGTGCCTCTTTGAATGTTCTTGGAGCTGCCCTTCACTTTGCATCCACAAGCATAGAAGAGTGTAACACTTTTGAACAACAACCTCAACAAGACTCTTCTTTTGTGGTCATACTCCTGGCTGAGCATACTGAGGCTGAAGAGATTTGTAGCTTCTTACAACTTGAGTTTTCAGGTTGTCCAACTTGCTTCTCCTGCATAATGTACTTCCCCACCATCGAGAGCGATTGAGGAAGTGGATGGTGGTTAAGAGCCACGAGAAGTTTGGACCTGGGCTTGGTAGCTTCTACCCTGTGGAGCTAATATCCCGATTCCTTATATTAGACAAAAAACCCTTGGTTTCAATACTTGTTTTGTCAACATCAATCTTATTGGCTTTTCTTTCTTCAAAAATCCTCTAGTCCACCTGATCAACATGCTTTGTGTTGAATTGGTTCTCACGGGCAAGTTTTTACTTTTAGGCTAGAATATCAGCGGTAATACATGGTTCTCCCATTGCATTTGGCAATGTGAATAGACTAGATACGTCTAAATTACGCGAGGAAATGGAGTGGAGACTTTTACGCTTTCAGGCGCTCTTGCTCTTCCCGGGCTATATTCTCTGGTCTTCCTAGGGTATTCCTCTCTACCCTATTCAGGGATCTCTCCTAAACCCCTCTCACCTCATAAGACTCTCCACCAATTTCAAATTCTTCTCCATTACTCTCAATTCGCCACTAGGCTTCCCTGGGCTCCAAATTGACCCAAAGTGTCCTAACCACTCTAGGGGCTAGGAAAGGTTATTCTACTGTCTTTTTGTTGATTTGACACCTCACTGATCCATCTCATTGGACTCTTTCACCATTCTCCCATCGCTTTCTTGAAAAACTCCATTTTAGGCCTTGTAGCCTTTTGCCCCAACTAGGCCTCCTAGAACTTGTTTTCTTGGCTTTTCTCAAAAACGGTCTTAACAACCCCCAAATATTTTTTGATATTCTTTCTAGTGGTACCCTAGGCTTCAATATTTACCAGGTGTAAGGTCTCCCAAGTGGCCGTTCATATGATTGTCCTCATACCTCCCTAATTTCAAGGGTTTCAAGGGTTTTAGCTTCTTTTACCAACTTTGAGGGCTTCAATGACCTCCTCAACTCTCCTCCTTGCACACACATGTCTGGAATACATGTTCCCACACTCCCATACTCTTTATTGGCACAAACCAATCCATTTAGCATCTTTCTTTACTGCTGTCCTCTCCAAGCCACTAGCCAGAATGCACTTGCACTCGCCTAGTGCTTGATAGTTTCTTCACTTCCCCTGCAAAAGGGCGCAAACCTGGCCGTATTTTTGTTATTTTACACGAAGTCCCCAAGCTTGATTCCAGCAGGGGGTGGCCATGAGGAAACCATGGAGATTCAAATTGGGTTTCATTATTCACAAAGGGTGGCCCCCAAGCCCGTGGGTGAGTCCAAAAACCCAAAAACTTGCAAAACCTTAACTAGTTGGTCTAAATGACTAATCTAATGCTAGGTACAGTAAGTAAATGACACAAATGAAACACTCAAAGCATCAGGTTATTCCTTTCAATCCATTCTTGACTGGATGAAGGCTCAAACACAAAAATGCACTCAAAAGTTGTTGAATTCCAGTCACACAAAAATGCTCTCCAAGTCTCAATTTGTGAAAATGAACTTCCAACCTAGGTATTAGGGTTTGGATGACCTTATATAACTTTATCCCACGTGCTAGGACCCTTGGGTCAGACTTAGAACTGGCATTTAATGCTATTTTTCAACTTTGGGCCAATTTGCCAGGAGCAGCATTTGCCAAAATGTCAAATTGCCAAGATTTTCTGCAGAACTCGCCAAAGTTCAGAGGCCAAGAACCACCACCCTATGCACACTCTCCAAAACAACCTGGGGACTTTTGCTTGTCATGGTCGCATTCCGCGGTGAGTTTGGCTGGGGAGCCCACCCTGAAGAGCCAAAGGAATGCACTACAAGATCTTCCCAAGGGCAAGGCGGCTCCTGCCACCAGAATCGCTTCTTTTGTGGTTTCATCCAAAGGCCCGTGACAACTATCCTTGTTTTGAATTCATTTCAAGCTGCAGCTTGTGACTCAACTTGAGGGATTTGAGAATAAATTTTCCCAGACACAGCAACCTCACAATCTGATTTAGATTTGCACAATGTCTAACAGTTGTTGGCACCTAAACTGTGTGATTCATTTTCATATGAAATACTAACATACTTGTTTCACTCACATAGCCTAAGAATTTGTTTGCTGATTTATTCTCTGTTTTGGAGCAACTTTATACTCTTGCCAGCAAGCCACTGGAGCTGCAATCTGAGAAACTTAGCTGCAAGAAATACTAACCCAGCAACAATTAAATGATGCTTATATTGGAGACAGAGAGATGTCCTCGGCCTGTCATTTTTAAAATTCCACACCACATGGGCAATTGCATTCTGAGCAATTCCAAATTTCTTTAGTGCTGTTTGAATGTGTTATAAAGATGATTTATGTTAACATCAAATTGTATATTTGTCAGCATCATGTCACCAAGCAAAATTCGTGCTCTTCACTATTCATAGAATTCATCCCACTTCATTCTTTGTTGAGTGAAAGGATCCTTCTTAGAATTTTCCAGGAGGTTAAAATATTTTTGCTTACATGCCTGGGGTTTTTCCCCCCCTTTTCAGCAACAAACCCCTTTCAATCAGGACTTTGGAAGTAATGCTTCTAGAATCTGAGAAGAGAGAATTATAACATATAGTTCCCCTCAATCCACACTTTATCTTGCATTGAACTGAAGGAAGAGATGTTTTCATGGCAGGAAACTTCTCATCTTGTCAGTGTCTGCTTCACGAATGGGAATGAGCCCCTAAACTCAATCCCACAGTTGGCCTCCACTACCTTGGAAGCACAAATGATTAGTTGTGGGGATCTAATGCACTGCCAAAACAATCTTGAGTTAATAAGGTTCGCCAGGGATCAATTTCTGCTTTATTTAACTGTCTAAGACCATTAGCTTGCTATACCAAGGTTGGCTAAATGGGGTGCACTATTTTTATGTTTACCTAAATGTTTGGGTGAGAAGATAAAGCTGAGAGCTCCCTACCCAAAGTGTTGCTTCCACTTCAGCTAGGCCCTAGTAAGCTGCCCCGGATTACATTTCCAGACCTTCCCTTGTTCATCATTTTAATGATGACATGAGAATCTTCTCCTGATATGAAATTTGGATTTCCAATTTTAATCTAAGGAGAGCCATTACCTCAACATGTGTCACCTATTCTAATTCTAGGATATGACATTCAATTGCTATTCCTTAGTTAGCCCAGAAGATACTATCACTTTTAGCTGGGCATGGATTTTACGTTAATGCCTCGGCAAAATTGGGTTTGATTTTCTACCCTTTAGGATGCTTCCATTTTATCTTGTGGCCTCAAGAACTTAGGCATGTTGTCCTCTTTATTAGGGGATCGTTTTAAATTGCATAGCAATATGATTTACTTTTAGTCAGCAATGGACATCAATATGATCGGTTTCTTGCTTTCTTTTAAAAATGTGTGCTGTTAACATATCCTTCTTTTGATTTAAGTCTTTAAGATCCTAGCAATCAAAGTTCACCTGAAATTGCATTTACCAATTTGTTATTTTATTTCTTGCAGAGATCTTTGGATATAATCATTTGCATTATCAAAATGGCCAATATAAGTGTAAAGGTATATGCACTTTCTTTGTTTTAGTCTTTTT
Organism: Sequoia sempervirens; assembly: GCA_007258455.2. NCBI lineage: Eukaryota > Viridiplantae > Streptophyta > Pinopsida > Cupressales > Cupressaceae > Sequoia > Sequoia sempervirens. The sequence continues at coordinate 841,021,744 of VDFB02271358.1, forward strand.
ATATTCATCTATTGCTAGATGCTTAGTCTATAATGTGTTCTTATGCTAGTTGTACTTCTTGAAAGTGTTGCAAATAGGCTCGAGTGTGTTTTTGTGAAATGGATCTAATATTACTTTAAGGAACAACTAGGTACATCAGCCTAACAACAAGGTCACAAGGAAATTTTATTACTAGGAAAACTAGAAAAGCTAGTATGCTTAGTTGTTAAGTTACTAAAAGACACTTAGGATAGAATTTCAGTATACTTTACTTTTCCCTTATTAGGTTGCCTTATTCATCTTGATTTTTATCTCAAATCTTCTTTGTTTTAAGCAGTCTATTAAGTTCTAAAGTCTTGCTAAATATTATTAAAGTACTATTGTTATATTTAATGGTCATCTTAGTCCTTTAGTTTACTTTTAGTTAACTTAGATTGCTTTTAGTTAGTTTTTAGTAACTTCATGTTTATACTTTATTGCTTTAATTCATGATTGCTTATGATTTAGAAACATCGTCTTGTAGATTATTATTAAAGGAGTATTCCTCTCCTTGTTTAATCGATCAATTACCATTTCATGGTATAAGAGCAGAGGCAATTTTTTGGCAAATTTTTGTGATAAAAAATCGTGGCTTTTTAACCTAAAAAAAATTTTGAAATTTTTTTAGAAGGTTTTGCTCAAATTTTTATTAAAAATTTTGAATTTTTGCTGAGAAAAATTGCACCATTTTTCCCACAAATCGCGACCTAGGCTTTTCGTGGCTAAGGAACAAAAATCTCATGTGATTTTTTGCTGCATCTGGAAAAAAAATCTAGCGCAATTTTTTGCTGCATTTGGAAAAAAAAACTTTTGCGTGATCTAGGCGCGTTTTCTGCACACAATTTCTAGGTTTTTTTGGTGTGGAAAAATTATCTGCTTGGGCGCATGTCTGATTTTCGTGCCACGTTTTTGGAGTTTTTCGCCGTTTTTTCTGCACAAAATTGTGGGCGTCTAGGCGTGGTTTTCTAGCATGGGGTTTCTGAGAAATAAAATCTGTGATTTTTGTTCTGCAACATCACTATTTCTGAAGATTTTTTCTTTGCATTTTTTCCTGAAAGAAAAAACATGATTTCTGTAGTTCCTTTTGCCCACAACCTGTTTCCAACCAATTTTTGAATCATAGCTAGGATTTTCTAACGCTTAGGGTTTTAGACCCGAGTTGGAATTTTGCAAAAAAAATTTGATTTTTTGATAAAATCGTGGGTTTTTCACCTTTCTGATTTTTGACAATTTTTTTAAAAATTGCAGGATTTGTGCTAGTTGATTGTCTCGGGATTCCTACTAATTGATCACCTAGGGTTTGATTGAAAAATCTTTTTTTTGCAATTCGTCTTTGACCTCATGTTTTGTGCCTTTGGAAAACGGGAGGGATGGCATGTTTGACCAACACCATGTTGGAAAGTAGCTAGAGATTCAATGGTAAAAACTACAATACCAAAGCAAAGGATGCTCACCATTTTTGAGTACAGGTGTCTAGAATTGATTTTTTTTGGTACAAAAACACGTCCTACAGTTGCGGGAAAGGACCAAGACAAATATGATGGAAGTAATTGGGAGGCAGTCATGCTTCTCAAGTTATCTATCACCGATGAGATGCTTCCAAAAATACCATCTTGCAAGATTGCTGCAGAGATTTAGAAACACTTGAAGGATTTGCGCGAGACCTCAGAAAAGGGCAGAGCATTCTTCCTTAAAAATATGTTGTTCTCCATTATGATGGATGACAAGATGTCTTTGAAGGATCATCTCATGAAGATCAAAGACATTCGTGATCAACTAGATGCCATTAGTCGCAAGATGGAAGGAGAGGATATGGTGGTTATCACATTGAAATTTTACCATGATCCTATGAGCACTTCATTGAAACACTCAACATTACCTCCACTAATGTTGACTTGAAGTTTGGTGACATGTGCAACAAGCTCTTGTAGCAGGACAGGTGGAAGAAGCAGTTTGGGAGTAGAAGCGACACACCCAGTGTGGAACAAGCGTTTACTGCCAAAGACAAAGGAAAAGGCAAGTCCTCTCAACAGAAATAACAAAGCAAATCTGAGGATAACTCCAAGAAGAATATCACATGTTATTAATGTGGTAAGATTGGTCATATGAAGAAACATTGCAGGAAGTGGTTGGATGATCAGAAATCCAACAAGGGAGGGTCTCAATAGAAGGCCCATGTTGCAGAAAATTCTGCATAGAGGAGTCTGCCTTCTATTCATTCATGACCCATCTTAGTCCTTTAGTTTACTTTTAGTTAACTTAGATTGTTTTTAGTAACTTTCTGTTTATTGCTTTAGTTCACGATTGTTTTTTATTTAGAAACACCATCTTATAATTTATTATTAAAGGAGTATTCTTCTCCTTGTTTAATCAATCAATTACCATTTCAAATATATGGCACAAGAGATTGCCTAAGGATTGTAGAATGGGATATTTGGTTACCTAAATAATTATTCTTAATCATTTAGCCAATGAAGTAGTCTTACAATTTCAACAATTTTCATTCTCTCTCATGCTTATCGTGTTACACTTATATGTTTTCATTATAGTTACTTAATACTTTCCATTTACATGGCAAACTAAAAGTATAAATGGAATTCAATTTCTCGGTTTTAAAATGAGGAAAAACAATGATGAAATGTTTCAGAAGTATGGAAAATATCTTTTATTGTTATTAATGCCAAATATAATGTGTGGAAATAGAAGTGTAGGACAGAAATACAATTTGTTCAATGTTGCGAATTTCAAATCATAAACATTGTCTCGAGTCTAGACTCTCAAATTCTCAGCCAATCTCTAATTCTCAACCAAATACAACTGACAACTTAGATTACAAAACAAAACTTGAAAATACAATTAGGCTACAAGGCTACAAAATACTGAGCTGATGCTCTAGTATCCTGGGGTGTTTCCCATGTTTTGTCTTTAATATAAAAGTATAAATGGAATAAATTTAGCTTTTTTGACCTCCCATGTTTTGTCTAGTAATTGTGGTGTTTCCTTTGTGCAGAAAATGTTTGGGGATTAGATGACTCGAAAAACAAGTTGAACACTCTTTAAAATTTCCATTGAATTACAGAGCACTCATTCAGAAGCAATAGTAGAGCTGGTTGTAAGAGCAGGAAACAGACATGTAGAGCCATTAGTTGCAAAAGCAATAACCTGATGCACAAAGAAGATCCAAATGCACAGCCACATGCATGAAGTACAAAAACAGAGAAAAAGAGTAAAAGCCTTGGATTTCTTGTTGCAGATTTGGTCGCACATGCAAAGGAAAACAAAAATTATAGGGACAATATGTGGGCATGGAGTGGGTTGTGTGCACATTAAGAGCAAGTTTTACACATTTTACCATACTAGCAATGGAGAGAATCATACCGTTAGAGGACATAGGACTTATGACCATCAGATATGGGATTAAATTGGCTCACGTAAAGTGTATGTGCTCAAATATACTCCAATTGTGCTCACAACTCGAAGTGTTGTGTGTTTAGGTTAAAACTTGGATGGTAATACTTTGAAGATTGGGCACATTAGTTCCAAAATTTTCACAACATGCATCTATAACAATAAAATTAAAATGTTTTAAGATTTAGAAGTATGAGAAATTCATTTAATAACAAATAAAGAATATGTTGGAATAAGTTTGTCATTGATGTCAAGGTTGAGCTACTTGGTTGCCTGCTTGAGATGCTTGAGCTGCTTGACTTGGTTGGGTGTCTGCTTGACTTGCCTAGGTGTTTACTTGAGATAGTTGGCTGTTTGGTTGAGCAGGGTGCTTGTGTGCTTCACTTTCTTACTTGTCTACTTGTCAACATTTATGCCATCTCAGCTTTGAAAGGTCAAAGAACCTTTTTAAGGTTTATCATTTTTTCCTTATCAATGGCTCTTTTATTTCACACTTGTGCTCATTGGTTTCACTTTATTTCATTGCCACTTGTCATCTTGTGACATTGGCATTGTAAATATTTTGTTCTTTTGTATGAAGTGCGATATGAGGGCTGTAGCGTTGCGAGTCTAACATTTATGCCAAGTGGAGCTTTTTTTTTTGAAAAGTCTCCTGCCAAATATCTTCTTGGTAGTTCGATATGTGGCATCATGTGTGGAGGAGACGCGTCCTTTTGCATTCTCTCTTGGTTAAAGATTAGTCTAAAAAGGGTGTTTCAAATATATCTTTGGTTTCTGAAGACATTAAATTGTTTTATGCAGAGACGTGCTGGCACAGGGTGCATTTATATTGATGTCTTTTGATATCTTTAATATATGTGTTGAAATCATGGCTTGAAGGTTATTTATATTTTGGAGGCTTTCAAAATATCGATTGTATTTTTCTACATGGAGTGCTCAAATTTGTGTCGAGCCGGAGGACATTTTTAATGTTTAGGGCGGCTTCAGTAATTCTGGGCTTAATATTTATTGATGGCAGAATTTTTAAAAACGGCAGTGATTGAAGACCTTATTCCTCAGGTCGTCTCTTTCTGGCAGGACATTTTTATTAAAATTCTATCACTTTCTCTTGTGCATCAGTTACAAACTCTTCTAGTAGATTCTTGTAGCAGAGATTTTAAAAATAAAAGGACCGTTTATGATATATTTTCCCGACAGGTTGTGTGACAGCATTTTAAATTTTACATTGGTTCGAATCATTCATAAAGATTCTTATATCTGACGGCTTTAAGAACCTTTTGGTGGCATCCACGTTTTCAGGCAATTTTCATGAACTTTAATATGATGGCTTATATCTTTCTTAATGCTTGATAAAGATGTTTTTGAATAAGGCGGCAGTAATTTCTCCTTGTGTCGGTTTTATATTATTTTCGCTTTTGAGCAATGGTTGGAGGTATTCTAAAAATATGCGATTGAAGTCAAATGATGGAAGTCATTCATTTTCTGGTCTAAGTCATGTCTTTTTGGACGCATCTTTTAATATATTCATATCTTTTGCCTACGAAAAATGTGAGGCTTCAGCGAACTTAGTGTTGCTGGTGTATTGACTAAAGGAAATTTAAAAGTCTTTAGAAGGCTACAGAAAGCAATGTGAGTTTGATACACATGGAATCAAGTGTCTCCCACGGGTTGAAGTGAGATGTGCAGGTGTATTTATCACTACAGCCAGGAGTGGCATATATTGAATGATGGCTCTGTGAACAAATAAGGATGGAATTGCCACTACTATCATTTAATCTCTGGCATATGCTTTGTGATAGAAAATATGTGTCCATTCTAAATCGGACTATTATATATATGTGTGTGTGTGTGTGTGTGTGAAGGATCTTGTGAGGATTATTCTCTGAAGGAGGAACGTGACTTTATTCAGTGAAGGAACAAGTGTTTGTATGAATGTTGCAATCATGGACTGAGAAATACACAAGTGTTGTGCAAGTTCGGTATGCAGCAATAAGAGCTATAGTGTTGATGATCTAAGACTTCACCTTTGCCTTATGTCTTCACATTCCTTTTGGACATGTGCATGAATGAAAGCTTGTCTTGGTTCTCAGACTTTATGTTATGTCCTGTGATTGAGAATTTGTTAAGGTCGCATTCAATTTGCAGCAATATGTTACAATGGTTTCAGTAAGGTTGACTGAACATCAGCTACAACAGTATTGGTGATATCAGAATTTGGAGTTGAGAACTTGAGCAGAAGATTTTCTAGTTTAAATCAATCTTGTGAAGTTGTGTTTGCTGCTCAGTTAAGATAGTTTCTGAAATTTCTGAGTTTGGATAGTATTTATGTACGGTTGAGAGCCTCACAGTTCATGTGAAGGCATAGCTTGAATTAGTATTGCAAATTTGTTTTCAAAGACTGAAGTTGGTGCTTCAGCCATTGGAGTTGGTGCTTCGGTGTATTCAAAGTTGGTGCTTCGAAGGAGGGTTGGTGCTCACTAAATGTTTTTGAAGTTGGTGCTTTGAAGAGAGTTGGTGCTCTCGGTGGGTTGGTGCCCTTTGAAGATAAATAAAAGCAATATTTTGCCGTGGTTTTTTACTCGAAAGGGTTTTCCACGTAATCCTAGTGTTTATCTTCTCATGGTGTTTTCTGATGCTCTTTATGATCTGATTTATGTTTTACATGTTAAATCTGGTTTTAAAGTTTTAAAAGTCCTGAAATACTGATTCACCTCCCTGTCTTAGTATGTCCTGTGTGCTCTTCAATTGGTATCAAAGCCCGGTTCCTTCGGAAAGTGAGCTTAAAAGCTTGGAGGTAGATTTTGGTTGCACACATGGATTCGTTTGAGAAGTTTGTTGTTAATGGAGCTCCTATGTTTAATGGTACTAACTATGCTTTTTGGAGTATTTGTATGAAAACTTACATTATGTCTCTTGGTTTTGATGTTTGGAGAAGTGTAGAAATTGGATATACAGTCCCATCAACTCCTTTGACCAATGCAGCTACAAAAGAAGCTTTTGAGTTTAATGCAACAGCCATGAATGCTATCTTAAGTGGCTTGTCAAAAACAATAGTTGTGAAGGTAATGCATTGTGACTTTGCTCAGAAGATTTGGAATAAGCTTCGAAGAATGTATGAAGGTGATTTTGAGAATCTCAACATGATAGAAGATGAAAGCATTGCTGATTATTTTCAGCATGTAGATGAAGTTGTAAATGATATCAAAAGTCTCGGGGAGATGGTTGAAGAGTCTACAGCTGTTCAAAAGATCCTGAAATCTCTCCCCATGCGTTTCAATGCAAAAGTTTCAGAGATTAAAGAAATGAAGGAGTTTGGTAAGTTAACCATTGATGAGCTTCGTAATATGCTTATGTCCTATGAATTGAGTACTACTTCTGATCTATCTGTTGAAAAAGTGGTAGCCACTAAAGATTTGAAGAAGGGAGATGACAAGAAGTCTACTACTAGTGGTGGTTCTAATAAAGGTCTTGACAGTGATGGATATAATAAAGAATATGTGGAAGAATATGATGAAGAATGTGATGAAGAAGTTGAAGTTAATTTTGAAGGAGAACTAATTTGTGCCTTGAGTGAAATCAAGAAGCTAAGAAAGAAAAATCAGAATTTAAAGTTGTTACAAGAAGAAAGGGATGCAAAAATGTGTGATGTGCCCGCTCTAATAAGTTCTCAGGAGCTTGTGAGTTAGCTTATATCTTGGACCCTTGTAGGCTAACAGGACCTGGTTAGAGGGTCAGTGGCATTATTTGATGGGTTTTGTTGTTCTCATCCTCAGAGTTCAATGATTGGCTCACAACAGGCATTGGCAGTTCAGTGATTGACAGCTTCTGACGGCACGTCAATATGATATGTTATGAGCAAGATATTAATATTCTAGTAAAATTAAGTGTTTTAATTTTATTTGATGGAATATTATAAAGTTGACTTGACTTTATAATAAAGGTTTCACTTAAATTCATTTAAGTGAAATTAAAACACTTTATAATATAAGCGCTCAAATATTTAAGTGAATGACTATTGAATAAAGTGAAAATATATTTTAAAGTGGAAAAGTGGCATCATTCTCTTGAAGTGCGTGCCTTTTTGGCTTTATTTGCAAGCCAAGGTAAAATCAAACTCACTTTTGGACTATTTGATATTTTCTCTTGGCTTTGGCTTTGCTTGCTTCTCTGAGACAAGGGTTTCAAGAGTTTGCTTATCTCTGGAGAATGAAAACTCTTCACAGATCTGTGATTGTGAGATTGTGAAAGATCAGTTGAATGATTGCAACAGCGGGGGCTTCAATTCAGAAGTTTCTACAATACTTAATCAGGGATTTTTGTGCATATTCAATGGAGTTCTTCAATAAAAATACAGAAGGGTTTGTGAGACATGCGCCTATCTTCATCTAGTGATCATTCCTGTTATGTTTGTTCTTTCCTTACAGATGGCGTGGTTTCTTCTTGAAGGGCGTGGCTCTTAGATAGAGGGCGTTTGGAGTTTTCTAGGAGAAACACCTTCTTTATTGAGGGTTTCTCATCTCCTTCATTGGCGTCTAGCATGTACCTTTCATTTGCTTCAGTTTTCAGGTTAGAGATTGCATTCAATTGGATTCTACACTTGAAATTGTCAGTTTTCATCATTCTTGGCTGGCAAACTGGACTACTTTCTTATTAAAATAATCTAGAGCATTTCAGGTATGTCTGAAATTTGTAATCTCTTTGTTTTAGTTATTTAATACCTTCTGCACTTCCATTTGGTAAATATAAGCTCATATTTGAGTTCTATGAGCAATTATATGCAGCGCCCCTTCTATTTCCCTCTATAAACTTTCTTAAAAAACTCAAAAGAACACAAAAAAATAATTAAAACAATAGGGGTTTGAAGAGGAGCCAGTTGGGCTCATCTCAGTGGTATCAGAGCTCTGATCCTGCCAGCCTGAAGGGTTAGCAGTTTCTATGCGGTCACATCAGAACAGGTTTGACAGGTACTACTCACGTAGGGGTCCTGGTTATCAGAGAAGTGCTTTTGAACCGTTTTCAGTGTTTCCATTTGATGAATAGGAGGAAGATTTTGACTTTGATAAAATGGCAAATAGGGATGAGGAAGGTCCTTCTAGGAATCATCTTGATAACAAAGAAAGAGATGCTAGAGATGTACTAAGAGGGATGGTAGCAGGCCAAGAACAGGTGGCGAACATCCTCCAGCAGCTTAGTACCAATGTTTAGAACTTGATAGTTCAGAGAAAGCAGAATCAGGATCAAGATCAGGAGGGAAGTGTTCATGGAGAAGCTCATAGGAATATTACTCCAACACGCACCTATGAAAGACCCACACGCCCTACTTTCACTAGAAATGATACCAATGATGAGGAAGAGGCTGAAGAGGGTGATGACGTGAACTTTGCAGACAACAACATGACTATGCATGATGAATGGGATGCATTGCCTCCGAGAGTTAAGGAGCACCTTAACTTTGATTGATTCATGAGCCAGAAGAGAGAACATACCAGAAATAGGTTTTACAAGAGGCCTAAACAATGGAATAATGATCTCAGGCAGGCTACCAACAAAATTATGTTAGCTAATTTTGACGGGAGTGGCAGAGTCACAACACGTGCCTGGGTGAGCAAATTGGACAACTTCCTTACATTGCGTCCTATGACAAAGGAGGATGCTATTAGATTTGGAGCTCTCCACCTAGATGGCGTGGCCCATGACTGGTGGCACCACGACAACTCCACCATGACAGGATTACTTCTTACTAGGAGTTTACAGATCGATTGGTAGAGAGGTTTGACAATGTGACCCCGCACTTTACTTCAGAGATCTTGCACAGTTGAAACAGTTGGGTAGTTTGGAGTCATACATTGGAGAGTTTCAGAGACTGTCGGTTATGGTGACAGGCATATCAGAGAGGAGGCTGATTATATTGTTTATGGAGGGTTTATTTGAGCCCATGAAAGGCTGGATCAAAGCTTTCGATCCACCTACCTTACAGGAGGCCATGAGGAAAGCTCGCAGTATGGAGCTTACAACACCTTAGAAACAGTTTGGCTCAAAACCATCCACTTCCTACAATGATAATAAATCTGATCCAAAAAAGTTTGATAATTCTGATCAAAGAAGAAATTTGCAGCACCTTTAGATTGGGAAACCATTAATGATTTACGTAGGAAGAAACTCTGTTTTTATTGCAAAGGCCCATATGACATCAACCACGATTGCCCCCTAAAGCCTAAAGGGAAAAACAAACATATGGAGTGGTTCTTTGAGGGAGAAGAGTTGACTGATTTTTCAAACCAACAAGCTGCAATTTATGATACAAATAAAGAAAAGTCAGAAAATGAGGCAGAAAGAGAGGTTGAAATTGAGCTACAGGAAGTTCATATGTCCAGTATGTAGAGAGAAGGTTCTTTTAGACTTCGTGGAATACTAGTTGGTCAAAGAGTTATTTCTCTTTTGGATACAGGTGCAACCCATAACTTTATTGATTCTCGGTTGGTGGAGAAGAGAGGCATTCAAACTCAGCAGTTTGAAGGAATTAGAGTTAAGGTTGCAGATGGGTACACTCTCAACTGCGAGAGGATGATTCCGGATTTTCCAATGAAACTCAACAATTTTGAGTTTAAGGCAGATTTTTATGTTGTGAACATGGGAGGTACAGATATAGTTCTTGGCATGAAGTGGCTTCATGCGATAGGAGAGTTAACACTTAATTTATGGGACATGGAGATGAAATTTAAAGTTGATAGCACAAATCATGTTCTCAAAGCCATCAAGGACAGCAATGTAAAAGAAATTTCACTCAGAAGAATGGAACGTTTGATTCGGCATGACATGGTGGATTGGGCAGCAGAATGCAAGGTAATGCCTTTACAGAAGGAGCAACAAGATTCTTCTTATCATCCAGATGTTTAGGCACTCCGAATCAAACATGCAAAGGTTTTCAGTGCTATACCACCAGGTAGACCTCCTGATAGAGGTATTGGGCATATTGTGGAATTGGAGGAGGGCACAAAACCTATCATGATCACTCCCTACCGGCACCCCAAACGTTTAAAAGATGAAATTGAAAAAACTATTAAAGAACTTTTAGCTATGGGGCACATTAGGCCGAGTAAGTCACCCTTTTCTTCATCAGTTGCTTTGGTGAAGAAAAAGGATGGTACACTTAGGATGTGTATTGACTATAGGATGCTCAACAAGAAGACTATTAAGAACAGGTATCCCATACCACAGATTGACGAGTTAATAGATGAGCTACATGGAGCTTGCTCTTTCTCGAAGATTGATTTGAGGACTGGGTACCATCAGATAAGAGTCCGAGAGGAGGATATTGAGAAAACCGCATTCTGATGCCACTGTGGACATTATGACTTCTTGGTTATCCCATTCGGTTTAACCAACGCTCCAGCGACTTTCCAGTCCACAATGAACATGGTTTTTCATCCTCACTTGAGGAAATTTGTTTTGGTGTTCTTCAATGATATACTGGTTTATAGCAGGTCTTGGGAGGAAAACATAGTTCACTTGGATGCAGTATTGAGTATACTTGATAGGGAGTCCTTGTACGCCAAGGAATCCAAGTGTGCACTGGGCTTGGGAGAACTTTTATATCTGCGTCACATCATCAACAGTGAGGGAGTCAGTATGGATCCAGAGAAAGTTCGTGCTATCATTGATTGGTCTACACCTGAGACATTGACACAACTTAGAGGGTTTGTAGGTTTATGCGCCTTCTACAGTCAGTTCATTAGTGCATTGTCGCGACATGCAGCACCACTGACTGATTTGAGTAAGAAGGGAGCGTTTGTGTGGACACCTTTAGCATAGGCATGCTTTGAGAAGTTTAAACTTCTCATGACTACATGTCTAGTTTTGGCATTACCAAACTTCACCAAGCCGTTTGAGCTACATTGTGATGCCAGTGGTGAGGGTATTGGGGTAGTCATCATGCAGGACCGACATCCTATAGCTTTTGAGAGCAAGAAGCTGAGAGGTCCTAAGAGGAGCTTTAGCATTTATGATAAGGAATGTTGGCCATCATGCATGCCATGGCCAAGTTCAGGCAATATTTGGTTGGTAGTAAATTCTGTGTTAAAACCGATTACAATAGTCTGAAACATTTCCTAGGACAACGAGATTTGAATGAAAGATAGCAAAAATAGGTCAACAAACTTTAGTCCTATGATTTGACATCTCCTATGTCAAGGGTACACAGAATGTGGTTGCTGACGCATTATCTCGCCGCCCACACTTGAGCTCCATTACAGAGATTGCAGAGGACTAGAGACACATGATAGTTGCAGAGTATGCTAAGAACCCATGGGCTTCTAGCATAGTGGATGGGACAGTACAGGATGGCAGATACTTCCTTGTAGATGATCTTATCATTTACAAAGGAAGGATATTTCTAGTCCCAGGTTCTGAGATGAGGGACAGGGTATTGAGATCATATCACAATTCACCTATGGCAAGACATCCCGGTTACTTTAAGACCTACAGGCAGGTACGAGAGAGATTCTCATGGAAAGGTCTCAAGTCATTTGTTCTTCAGTATGTCAGGAAATGCCTTGTTTGTCAGCAGAACAAGCAAGAACATACATACCCTGCAGGATTACTTCAGCCGCTTCCTATTCCTGAGAGGAAGTGGGAATACTTGTCGATGGACTTCATTACGGGCTTGCCGAAAGCTCAAAGGAAAGACAACATTTTTGTGGTAGTAGATAGATTGACGAAGTATGCTCATTTCTTCCCAATCACTACTACTCACACAGCTACACAGGTGGTAGACTTCTTTTTCCGAGAGGTATTCAGGTTGCACGGTTTGCCTTAGAGCATAATCAGTGACAGAGATAGCAGGTTTATGAGTAACTTTTGGTAGGAGTTATTCAAACTTTGCAGGACAAAACTCACCCCGAGCACCAGCTACCACCCACAGACAGATGGGCAGACTGAGATAGTCAACAAATGGGTGGAGGGATACTTAAATAATTACAGTTTAGGGCAGTAGAAGGCATGGGTGAAGTGGTTATACCTTTGTGAGTATTGCTACAATACCACTCATCACATGAGTATTCAGATGACACCTTACCGAGCATTGTATGGATATGATGCTCCGAGTTTTCTAGATTTGTTGCTGAGTGACTGTAGAAACCCTAGTTTCCCCCTGATACTGATTCTTACTGAGTTTTTTTGGTTTTCTGATGTTTTTGGTTTTTTTGCAAATTTTGAGTTTTTTGACAATAAATGAATGGTACGGTTTTTTTAGAAATTAATAATAAAATCTATAAAAATACTAGATCTTCAATATGTGTAGAAAAAACAAGCTAGAATGAAGGCGTTGCTTTTATTTGATCAACTGATCAACTGGCATCAATACAAATAAGATTTTGAAGCATGCAATAAAGAACAACAATTTTTATTGAAGAAACCTGGTAATATCAGCTTGCTGGTAATTTGCTTGAGGTGGTACGGCTGGTGTAGAATAGTGCTTTCTCCTCTCTGAAACAGGCCCAAATGGCTCTCAGTATCCAAGCGCCCAACACAGGTGAAGACTGGCGACCAAGGTGATAGGCGTTTTCTTCAAGAACCAAACACGCCTTTATGAAAGTACGGCCCAGGTACAGTAATGGTACGGCCTGCTGTCAGCAGCAAATAAGATTTGTACGGCCTCCTGTGATGCCTCTGAATGGTGAAGAATATATGCGCCCAGGTAAATAGATGCTTTCTGAAAGATGAAATATGCTGAAGCTCTTGTAAATAATAAATGCTCTGAAGATCAATGGTCCCTCTTATTGGCCAAATGTGGCAATAGATCGTGTTATTTCACGCACTCTGCGGTGCTTTCCGTTTGGAGATGGCTGGTTCCCAAGATTCCGAGTTCAAACCCTAAGGTTCTGTGCTCAGATCAATTTGATCAGTTTCTCAAAATCCAATAATCACATAATGCTCAAAAACCAAGGCAAATCCACTCTTATGCTGAAAAGTGCGATTTCCTTAAGAATAGGGTTTTAATAAAATATCCATATTTTAATCTTTTAATATTTCAATAGTCTCTGCTGAATATTTCAATATAAATCAAATGTCAATTTTTGGCCCCTTCAATGATGGCACACCCCTCAGTGAGAAATCACTTAAGTTATAATTTTAAATTATAACTTTATATTATAACCATTAATTAATTAATATTTAATCAATGTAATTAAATATTAATATTTCTCCCGTTACTTATCCGTTTCCTATTCCGTCTGAAGCTGACGAACTCTGAAGTGATTCTGGATGCCGCCAAAGCCATACTGCTAAAAATAGCAGGGGTCCCACACTGCCTGCCAGGAACTGCTAAAAATAGCATTCTGCAAAAAGTCTCCGATTGAGCCAAAACGAAAGACTACTGATCAATCTCTGCTAACTGAAGCTGAGCCAAGCTCCGAAGTGACCCTCTATCCAGTCTATCAGCCTACGAGGGTCGTGTGATAGGCCAATCCTGTACTCCGAGAGATGTCACTGAGAAGGGGACATGACAGCTTATATGTCTTGAAGAACCCTTGATGACCAGCAAGCGGAATGTCATGAAATGTCAACAAAATCTTCTTTTTGAGCTTGGAATCAGCCACCAAAAAGATTCTACCCTTGTAGTGTATCAGCCCTTCAATCACCTTGTACCTTTCGTCATGAAAAGTACCCTCAATGATGCTGGTTGCAAACTGATTTTTGGCATAATCAGCAAGCAACATGTCCTTCCAATCAGCAGTAAGCTCACACAGTGAGCTCAAATGGGGTCTCCTAGATAGAGCATCAGCCACAATGTGGTTTTTCCCCTTCACATACTCAATGTCAAAATCGTAAGCTTGAAGCTTACTCACCCATTTTTGTTGCCTCTCGTTCAGATCCTTCTGATGCATGAAGTGTTTGAGACTATTGTGATCAATCTTGACCACGAACTTGTTTCCCACCAAATACTGTCTGAACTTAGCTAATGCATGCATAATGGCAAGCATTTCCTTGTCATAGATGGAGTAGGTCCTCTCAACACCTCTTAGTTTTCTGCTCTCAAACACTATGGGGTGTTTGTCTTGCATCAAAACAGCCCCAACTCCTTCACCGGATGCATCACATTGTAGCTCGAAGGGCTTGGAAAAATCTGGAATAGCCAGAACTGGACAAGAGCTCATGATCCTCTTAAACTTATCAAAAGTAGTTTGAGCCTTTTCTGACCAACAAAAAGCCCCTTTTTTTGTGAGGTCAGTAAGAGGAGCAGCATTCTGTGAGTAGCCTTTCACAAATCTTCGGTAAAATCTACAAAGACCCAAGAACCCTTTCAATTGAGTCAAGTTCTCAGGAGGTGGCCAATCAACAACTGCCTTGATCTTTTCAGGATCAACCTTCACTCCCTCAGCACTGATTATGTGGCCAAGGTACAGTAACTCCATTCCAAACTCACATTTGGATGCTTTGGCAAACAAGCTCTCAGATTCTAGGATGCTAAGCACTTCCTCCAAGTGCTTGAGATGTTCATCCCATGTCTTGCTAAAAATCAGGATGTCATAAAAAAATATCAATACAAACTTCCTCAGCTGTTTTTGAAAAACTCTGTTCATACAAGACTGGAAAGTAGCAGGAGCATTAGTCAACCCAATTGGCATGACTAAGAACTCGAAGTGGCCATAGTGACATCGAAAAGCTGTCTTCTCAACATCAGATCCTCTCATCCGAATCTGGTAGTAGCCTGATCTCAAGTCAATCTTTGAAAAGAACTTGGCTCCATGTAGCTCATCAATGAGCTCATCTATCCTTGGAATGGGGTATCGGTTTTTGATGGTGCTTTGATTTAAAGCACGATAGTCCACACACATGCGAATGGTACCATCCTTCTTCTTCACAAGAACAACTGCTGAAGCGAAGGGACTCTTGCTTGGACGAATGAAGCCCATCTCCAAGAGTTCCTAAATGTTTTTCTCAATCTTGTCCTTTTGCTTCTTAGGGTACCGATATGGAGTTGTAATAACTGGTTTAGCTCCTTCCTTGAGTTCTATGATATGCTCCGAACCCCGTTCAGGTGGTGGTTCAGGAGGTAAGTCAGCAAATACCTTGCTCTTTTTTGTGAGTAAAGACTGAATATCAGGAGGATAGTCTATCTTAGTTTCAACCGGACTAGCAGGAAGAATCATACACTCTGCAGCCCACTCAGCTTGATCATGACAAATCAGCCTTGCCATTCTCTTGAATGACACAATCCGAGGACCACTATTTGACATTCCTCTTAACACCACTTTTTTCCCTTCAGATTGAAATCTGAGCTCCATGGTTTGCAGGTTTAAGGAGATGTCTCCAAGTGATCGCAGCCACTGAATACCTAGGACGGCATCCGTATCCCCAATGCTTACCACATAGAAGTCATCCTTGACTTCATAATTGCCCAATTGCATGGACATGTTTGAAATCTTCTTAGTACAAGAAATGTGGAACCCATCGACAACCATAACTCTGAAGCCCTCAAACTCTTTTGTTTGCAGCCCCTTCTTCGCCACCACAACTTCATCAATGAAGTTATGCGTTGCTCCAGTGTCAATCAAAGCAACTATTCGCTGCCCTTTAATCATCCCCCGAACTTTGAAGGATTCATTCTTTTGGAAGCTCGAGAGTTGAGCCAACGTACCTCCACTTCCCTTTTCATCTTCGGACTCTTCTAGAGCTCTCTCAACTTCGCTGTCCTCAAAATCAGACTGCTGATATGAAAAATCAGAACTACTTTCTTCAGCTGAATAGTATTCAATTTGATTAAATTTGACTCCTTTTGGGCAGACATGATCTTGGGACCATTTTTCTCTACACCGGAAACATAACCCCTTTCTCCTGAGTTCGTTAAGTGTCTCACGATCCAATCTTGTGACATGAGGTTTATGCTGTTTGAACTCCTTGTGAGGAGGTCTTTGATGAGGTCTCTTCCCTTTGTCTCCTTTGTGAAATGATGGCTTGGATTGAAACTTTGCTTTAGGAGCAGCCCACTCCATGTTTCTTGCCTTCTTCATTGCCCCCTGTAGGGAGGGTGGATCAAAGGCTTTAATCCAACCCTTGAGTGGTTCCATCAATCCTTCACTGAAAAGAATCACCAACCGCCTCTCCGTGATTCCAGTGACCATTACTGAGAGTCTCTGAAACTCAGCTATGTAGGCATCAACTGTGCCATATTGCTTCAACTGTGCCAACTCCCTAAAATGCACTTTTGGATCTTTCTTCTCAAATCTTTCTATGAGTCTAGTGGTGAACTCATCATAGGTGGTGATAGACCGATGACCCAAAGTGACTAGGCCATGGTACCACCATTCATGTGCCACCTCGTCTAGGTGTAGCGTAGCGAACTTAATCGCCTCCTCTTCTGCCATGGGTCTAAGAGCTAGGTAGTTATCTAGCTTCTGTATCCAAGCTCGAGTTGAACTGTTATCACTCCCGTCATAGTGTGGAAGTATAACCTTGTTGATAGCTTGATACAAATCCCCTTGAACTGCTGTTCTTCTTTGCTCATAATGTCTCCCTTGTCCTTTATTCTTTCTTTTATGATCCATAAAATCATTATAGGACATGTCCATCCTGATTTCATCAGGGAGAGAATCATACTCCGCACGGCCAAGTCTCAACTGTTCCACGAATGAAGCATTCTCTTCAGGATCAGGTTGAGTGTTTACTGGTGCCAAGAAGGTATTCTGAATGGCCCTCAAGAAATGCGCGTGTTGCTTAAAATATAGCCGAGCAAGATGTTCATCATAAAGGAAACTTAGCCGAAAATGATTTTTTCTTTTGCGGATATTTTATCTGAGATCGACGCGACGCAAAAGCCGGATTGATTGATGCCGGATGAATTCGCATTCCCCTGACCGGACCTCACCTTTCTCGCTACTATGTTCCGTTCCCAATGAGCCCCTCAAAACCTCGTTGTCTCGACCTTCTCAGAACCTCGAGCATTGAAACTGATTTGTAGCTCTTCTTTGTCTCCCTTTTTGCGTATTCTTTTCTTTTGTCACTCATGGTAGACGGTTTGTTTCACAGGATGGCAGGATACTTAGCTCTGATACCACTGAAATATACCGAGCCAATTTTTCCAATTTTTACCAAGTACACAACAATGCAGAGAGCACCCGTTAGGGTTAGATAATTCAAATCAGCAGTTACAAATAACTCGTTGCCAAGAATGCGCACTCAATCTCAACAAGAGAGAGGCTGTCGTATGGCAAGAGGATCGTCAGTGCCTTAAACAAAATGCAACTGAAGGTAACTCTAACCAAGAATGTGTCCGCGAAGGACGATCATATGGTCAGAGGATCTCAAAGCGTGTTGAAAGGTAACTCTAACCAAGAATGTGTCCGCGAAGGACAATCATATGGTCAGAGGATCACTACCACTACAAGTGCTGAAAGCAAACTCAACACCAAGCATGTGCTACCCAATTCCAGTATGGAAATGAGGCGACCATATGGCGGAGATAAAAGAATTACAAAGCAACTTTAGAATGTAAAGTAATCATTACAAAACATAATAAGCAAGATCAGAGAAATGCTGACAGTACTACTGTTCAACCTACAGCATAATAGAGAATGCCTTGCTATGAACGTGAATCAAGAGTTGATTAGAGCTGCAACAATATATTGAATTTCCTTCACTAAATAATAAAGATTAGATCAAAAACTCCACTATAAAGACCAACTTGGCAATCTGATTTATGACAGTCCTGTTTTTCACATGCTTGAACAGCAGCCCTGAAACTCACAATTTTACTCACAACTCACTCCAAACTCACTCAAATTTCACGAGACAAAATG
This sequence comes from Sequoia sempervirens, assembly GCA_007258455.2. Taxonomy (NCBI): domain Eukaryota; kingdom Viridiplantae; phylum Streptophyta; class Pinopsida; order Cupressales; family Cupressaceae; genus Sequoia; species Sequoia sempervirens. The sequence continues at coordinate 841,039,965 of VDFB02271358.1, forward strand.
CAATATGATTCTAAGATGATGGCGCCCAAGATTGGAACACAAAGCTGACCCAAAAGTTCCTAATTATTTTATGCATGAATTCCAAGACAAACTCAGATGGTACGGCCCAGCAAGAGGGGCGATTTCACTTTAAAAATTCAATGCTTCACTAAAAAAACTGAAACTTAAGGGAAAGGGTCGCCCCTCACAGACAAAGAGATCTAAACAACGCCCAGAATGATTCTTTTTGTATTTTTTGACTTATGAATAAAAATAACAATCTGCTGTAATGAATATGCAATTCCAGAATCTCACTAATATGCATAAAACTGATCTACAAAGCCACACAATGACCACAATGCAGAAAACCAACTACAAATCACTCAAACTACACTAACTCACTACTAGTCGCTATCTCTCAAGCGAGAAGCAATGCCGAGCTAGGAGGCTTACATTCCTCGAAGCAATCCTACAGCCAATCTGGCAGCATAACATTCCTGTAGACAAAAGATGATCCAAATGAGAACCAATGGCTTCCTTTTATAATTTCCAGATGACCCTTCTCGAAACCCTAATCTTCTTTTTTGAACCAAACCCTAATCCTCCCATAGGTGGCGTCCCACTTTTCCAAGCAAAACTTTGACTTTTAATAACACTTTATCTCCTCCTTGAAGTTGGCGTCCAATTTAAGGCTTTAATTCAACCTTAATAATTATAAAATTATCTCAATGATGGCGCCACCCCTTAAAGACCACCTTTTAAAACAACATTAAGTTAAGAGATTAGGCCAAGTGGGTAATGTAACATTAAAATATAATGTTATTTAAGTGAAATGAACTTATCTCTCCGAAACTGCATCCCAAGGCCAAAATTGAATAAACCAATTAGTCGACTGAAGAGGAAAGTCAACTGTGCCGAGACCAATAGGACCACTGCCAGAAATAGAATTTACTAAAAATAGTAAATTCTAGAAAGTGCTCAGAATGCCAAGAGAAACATATCACTGCGAAGCCCACAGAAAACCCAGAAGGAATCCGTAGTTCAATCACCAATTCACGAGCAACCGCAACCTCCACACAAGAAACCCTAATCAAACCGTCCGAGTAGCCTACGGGTCTCTAGAATAGGCCAACGGTCATTTGAGAAGATCACGCTCGAGAAGGGGACATTACACCAAAGGACACCATATCATACAATGCCGACAACGTAGTGAATGGGGACATTTTGAGAGAGACTGTTAGGACAAGTAAGACAAAGTTCAATTATTGTGCAAATGGTGTGGACCTAGAAACCACTATGACACTAGATGTCCAAAGAAAAAGGTTAGTGTGAACATGATTGATGTAAGGCATAATGAAGTATTGGGCATTACTTGTGCCCAAGCAAAGAAGGCTGTGTATCCGGACCCATGTACAGAAAAAAGAAAGACTTCGTGAAGCAAGGGCCAAAGTGGAAAATGCTATGGACAATGAACGATACCACTTAAATGCAAATGCAAGTACGGTAACAAACCAATTACAATCTGTAAAATCTCTTCCAAGATGTATAGAGATTTTTCGATTGTTCAGTTTGATAGATGTTCCATTTTATCAAACTCAACTCATTACATTGCATTTATAATAATAAAACTTCAAAATGAAATGCTTACACAAATCTGATAATCAAACTTCTACATTTCATTTCTTTTACATTTGATTGAATATGATATTATAAGAACAGAGATAAGCTTCAGACTTGTACAGTTTCAGACTGAGCGTAAATACTGAGTAGATATATAAGTTTTTGACCTCAGAAATGTACAACAGTAAGAAAGAGTTTGCAAAATACCAACTGATTGATAACAACAATTAAGAAGGTCTAAACTAATGTATCTCAGACTTGGTAAATGGTACGCCAGGGTCAAATATGCATACTCAGCTCCATGCCAGGGGTATATAAGGCTGAACAATCTCCACGCTTCAGCATGTAAACCTTCAATGACTCCCTCACAAGCCACCTTAGACGGAATGATGGAGCCACCTTATTTGATTGTATGCAAGTGACAAAGTTGGATATTACATCCCTCAACATGAATTACCCTCCAATGTTATTAGATTTCCACAATCCATAAGAATATGAATAGTTGTTTCTGGATTCGATTGTGTAAGCTTTTTTGAATCAACGTTTCGAATCACACTCCGTGATCCATCATATCCTTGAGCTCTCTATCCTGACGATGGATCACAGAGTGTGATTCGAAACGTTGATTCAAAAAAGCTTACACAATCGAATCCAGAAACAACTATTCACATGAATTACCCTCACTTGAAATCCAAAATAAACATGAAGCCTTAATGATAAAGGTGATCATTAATGAAACTAGAGTTAGACGTACTCTCATAGACAATGGAGCGGGTCTAATGTTTGTAGCATTGACCTCCTCGATAAAATTGGTGTGGTATAGAACCCACTGATGTTAATATTCGTGGCTTTTGACAATGTTAATAAGCAATCATTAGGAACGATCACACTACCCATTGAGGTTGGGCCCGTAGTTTTGCCTACTCCTATCCATATCATGCTAGGCCCTCTTTCGTACAACCTTCTCCTAGGTAGACCGTGGATTCATGCCATGAAGGGAGTCTTGTCTACTCTCCACCGTGAGATGAAGTATGAATATAATAACAAGATATACATGGTTAAAGCAGATGAACGGAGTTATAATTCACAAGTACAACATGATCATAACATGTAAAATACCCTTCCAGATGTATGTAGTTTTTGTGATAGTTTTCAGTTTGATAGATGTTCCATTTTATCAAACATTGCTCAATACATAACATGGATTTAGCTGAGTAACACTATAAAATGCATGCAAGGATACAATAACTGAAAATCACTATTTTCATTACTTCATACTTGACTGCCAAACATTAATATAAGAGGAAATATGAAGCTACAGACTGTCACAGGCCTTTCTGGGCCAATAAAGATGACTGATAAACATTTGATATGACTCAGAACTGAACTTCAACTTCATACGATATGCAAACTAATGACGGAAAGTGCTATGACAATGACAATGGATGACTGTCAACAGTTTTATAGAACAGCAATAACATTTCCTTGCAACTTATATCAGACTGGCATCTTCTCTGATGATTTTCTGAGCATTGTTTATCAGCAATATATAACTCAGAAATACAAAGAAAACTAATAAAATACCCGGAAACAACTTCAGGTTTGATGTAATCTCTTCTTGAGTAAACCCGTCCAACTTTCTGTGCCTCAATGTATGTGCCCAGGTCTGATATAGAAGTGCTCAGATCTGAAATGAATGCAACCAGGTTTGTAACAAATGTCCAGGAGATACCATACAACCCTACAGCCAGTTTGTATGCAGTTTCAATAACCAAACAGACCCATGACTGAGAGCTGGAACCATGCTGACTTCAGCAGATGTCAGTGCAGCTCACATGAGGGTATTTCTCTACACCACGACCTCCCTGAAGGTCTGAAACCAAAATGCCTTGCTAGCATACCCTTGATAACCACAGAAAGTTCATGCCATGACTGGAATTCCTCACGCCCTTGAGACTGGAATAAGTATAACAGCAATAAAAGGCCCATAACCTGAGTGTAATAACTCCAAACAACAATGTAAACCCTCAGCTCCAAACGCCTGATAGAACATCTTCAATCTCAGACTTGAAAAAGATGTATTCGCTAATCTTCAAATTTGTCTCCGAAGGAGACTCACAAACTTGTGCAATAAACGCCCACAGTGGAAGACCTGAATGATCTCCCCTTCAATCCAGCTAGGGTGGAATTGTTTCACCACCGAAACCGATCTTCTTCGAGAGGGTTTCCGTCCTCCCAAAGGTTGAGATGAACCAGGTTCAATCTCAAGAACCACAAGGGTTTCAAGAAGAGAAATAAAATAAATTCACATGCCCAAATGAGCTCTCAAAACCTTTCTTTATACTTTTTCCGCCAACTCTCCAAAAGCTTCTATTTTGAAATTCACTTTTTATTTTAAACTTCACTTTAGCTCCAAAAAGGACCTTTTCATTAAAATAATGATAATTTGACTCACAAGGTCCTTGTTTAATGCTTCCATGATTTAAAACATTTCATCTTGGTTCTGACAAGCTATAACACTAAG